>BMAO01032998.1:0-311688 GCA_019973975.1 Trichonephila clavata
TTTAACTCCTCTTCCTTTTGGGCTTCCATTGCGATCTGCGCATGCGCGAGACCTCCAGCGATTGCAAGTGGTGCTTGCTCGCGCGCAGGATGCAATCTGCGCATGCGTTAGCTTTTAAAATACAGCGGCCCAGTGCATGCATTCCGTTTACACACTTCCCTGGCAGCGCACGCGTCCCTCCGAGAGCAGTCAACGAGCATAAGAATAAATGAAAAATAATCTTAAACATCGCCTCGTTTATTAAGCATACTGTCTCCCACAATGGTGACCTGACAATTCACGAATAATTACCTTCATTTGACTTTCTATTAATTAATTTTACTGGAAAAATGGCTGAAATCACCGCAGTTAAAATTCCTCCATACAACTTCAGCGATCCTCAACTCTGGTTTCCACGTGCGAACGAACTTTTGCCCTCGGAGTACCGAAAGCGATTACAGACACGTGCACTAAGTTCAACTATATTGTTTCAAACCTGCCACCAGAAGCCACCGCAATTGTAAGAGACTTAATAATCACTCCTGATGAAACGGATCCCTATGCGCCATTAAAGCTCAACTGATCCGGCGAACCGGCGAGTCATCGCAACAAGAAATTCGGAAGCTATTAACCGGTGAAGAACTGAGACAAGAAGCCTTCAGAACCCCTCAGTACAATGAATAGGCGTGCATCTTCGCACAACGTTCCGAAAGAGCTTATGTTGGAACTTTTTCTTCAGCAGCTACCGACCTCAGTGCAAACTATCTTGGCATCCATCACACCAATAACCGTCGAAAAAGCTGCAGAAGTCGCCGACAGAATCCTCGAAGTGAGCACTCCCAATGTTTCACTTTCGACAAACGCCATCGCTTCATCCAGCGAAAACCGTATCCTCCAAGAGATTGAGAGACTGAACAGAAGGATCGACGATCTTACAATGCGTCAAAGGACTCCAGAGCGAAGAAATAATTCTCGCTCGCGAAATCATTCCCGAAATAGATCATTTTCCCGTTCCAGGGAATCTGGGTTTTGTTGGTATTACAGGAAGTTTCAAGAAAGGGCAAAGAGATGCAATTCACCCTGCAGCTAAAAAAAAACGAACCCAGCGAGGAGTAATTGCGACTACCTTCTCGCAGCCGCATATTTCACGTCGCCTTTTCATTTAAGACAAATCATCCAACATCGCTTTCCACATTGATACCGGATCTGACGTCAGTGTTCTCCCAGCTTCGATTTCTGAGAAAAGGAAAGGAAACAGTATTCAGCAACTATCAGCCGCTAATACATCTCCTATCAACGTTTACGGTAAGAGACTTTTAACTCTCGATTTAAATCTGAGAAGAGTATTCAGATGGCCTTTCTTAATAGCATCCGTTTCTGTGCCAATCATTGGAGCTGATTTTCTGTACCATTTTAATATTCCTCCTGATCTTCGCAATAGAAAATTAAAAGATAATGCAACCAAACTGAGTGCAATCTGTAAACTTGTCTCACCCGAAGTTCATTCCATTAAACTCGTTTCTGGTGAGAGCATTTTTCATGATGTTTTGAGGGAACTCTCAGAAATTGTTCAACCACCTTCTTTCTCACAAGAGGTAAAGCATAATGTTAAGCATTTTTATACAGACATCTGGTCCACCTGTTTTCGCTAAGGCAAGACGTTTAGCTCCTGATGGCTTAAAAATTGCCAAATCTGAATTCCAACACATGTTAAATTTAGGCCATATTAGACCATCTAAAAGTAATTACGCATCACCTCTTCACATAGTACCTAAAAAAGATTCTAATGATTGGAGACCAGTGGGTGAATATCGTGCATTAAACGCCCAAACTAAAAAAAAGATAAATATTCTATTCCAAACATCTTAGATTTCACTTCAGAGCTACATGGCAAAAATATTTTTTCACATATAGATTTAGTTAAAGCCTATCACCAAATTCCCATAAATGAAGAGGATATACATAAAACTGCAATCATAACCTCATTCGGATTGTATGCGAGTACTCGAATGCAATTCGGCCTTTGTAATGCTGCCTCTACTTTTCAACGCTTTGTTGATGAGGTTTTAAGAGGATTAAATTTTGTTTATGCTTTTATTGATGACATTTTAGTTGCATCATCATCTGAAGCCGAGCATATCCAACATCTTCGGTTGCTTTTTCAACGTTTGGACCAATATGGACTGTCTATAAATCCATCTAAATGTACTTTTGGAGTACCCACCTTAAATTTCCTCGGTTTTCAAGTTTGTAGTTCTGGAATTAAACTTTTAGAGGATAGAGTGGAAGCAATCTTAAAATTTCCTCAACCAACCACCATCACTCAATTGCGTCGTTTTCTTGGAATGCTGAATTACTACAGACGTTTCATTAGACAGGCTGCCCATATCCTCGCTCCTTTAGTGAATTTTTTAAAAGGTATCAGGAATAAAAAGCGTCCAAAACGAAATGTCAAAATCAAGCCTGAAGAAGTGCTAGAATGGACGAACGAAGCTACTACAGCTTTTGAATCCGTAAAGCAAGCCCTAGCACATGCTACTCTGTTACATCACCCCATGCCAAATGCACCTCTTAGCATTTGGGTTGATGCCTCAGATTTTGCTGTTGGTGGTGCATTAGCTCAGTATCATGAGAATGTCTGGCAACCACTTGCTTTCTTATCCATGAAATCGTCTGCATCCCAAAAGAACTGGTCTACATACGACAGAGAACTCCTGGCCATATACACAATGGTCAAAAGATTTCGTCACATGTTGGAAGGAAGAGAGTTTGTGATTTACACTGATCAGAAACCTCTCATTTATGCTTTTTAACAGAAAGCTGACAACTGTAGTCCACGTCAACTTAGACACCTGGATTTTATCTCCCAGTTCTCTACAAACATACAACATGTACCTGGAACTCAGAATTTGGTAGCAGATGCATTATCTCGGATCGAAATTGATTCCATTTCCAAAGCAAGGTGTCTCGATTACAAGGACATTGCCGCAGCCCAATTGGTAGATGAAGAATTTAAACAACTCCTGGAATCCAGCTCGACATCTTTAACACTTAAGCAACAATATTTTCCTCTGGAAGATATTACTCTTACTTGTGATGTTTCTCGACCTTTCATTCCCAAGGATTACCGCAAAATTGTTTTCCAACACCTGCATGGTCTTTCACATCCTGGAATTGCTGCCTCTATCAAAATAATAACTCAACGTTTTGTGTGGCCAAACATTAGGCGCGATATTAAAGCATGGGTTAACTCTTGTCATCCTTGCCAAAGATCCAAGATCCATAGGCACACTAAAGCACCTTTGCTTTACCTGATGCCAGATTTTCCCAAATTCACATTGATTTCATTGGTCCTTTTCCACCTTCTAATGGTCAAAGTTACTGCCTGACAGTAGTTGACCGCTTTACGAGATGGATGGAAGTGATCCCAACTGCTGATATGACTGCAGAAACCGTATGTAGAGCTTTGCTATCCGTTTGGATATCACGTTTTGGTGGTTGTCCTACCATTATAACAACAGACCAAGGTACAAACTTCGAATCAAGCCTTTTTTAGAGAGCTGAGTAATCTTCTTGGCACAAACAGAATACGTTGCTGTGCCTATCATCCAAAAATCAATGGTCTGGTTGAAAGGCTGCATCGTCATCTCAAGAGTGCCATCAAAGCACATGAGAATTCGAAGTGGAGTGAAATTATTCCAATTGTACTACTTGGCATGCGTTCTGCTGTAAAAAAGGATATCAACGCCACTTGTGCAGAACTGGTTTATGGAACTACTCTAAGATTACCATCTGATCTTTTCTCCACAGACAAGATTACCACCACCTGCAATCAAACCTATGTCTCATTTTTACGGGAGAAAATGAGAGCACTACAACCAATACCAACATCTGCACAGTTGAATAGCTCTATGTTTGTGCCAACTAATTTAAAGAGCTGTTCACATGTTTTTCTGAGAATTGATAGTGTACAGCCACCACTATCGCAAAATTATACAGGACCTTATGAAGTAATCCATCGAACAGACAAAGTATTCACCATCCTCATAAATGGAAAAAAGAAGGCAATTTCAACTGATCGGGTAAAACCAGCTTATGTCTGGAATGACACCGAAGATATTCCTCTTACTAGAATATCAAAACAACAAGCTAGTGAAACTGATCAACATCCAAAAGACAAAACTATGTCTCACATAAATAAAACTGAATCTCAATCAAATGAGAAAACTGTTAAACAAACTAGAAGTGGAAGACATGTCAGATTTCCCAAAGATCTGGAACACTATATAACATAGTATATATGTATGTATTGTTATTTTTCTTTACGTTAAATTGACTTTAGCATAAATTTTAAACACTTAAAGATATTTATATATTTCAAATTACATATACTAACTGGTGAATTATGTATTTTCAATCATTTTAATGTTTTTTTTCAATTGTTTATTTCTGAGTTTACAAATCTAAAACTATGTATGATCATCTCAGATTACTACAATTAATAGCACATGATTTAATGTTACAAATTGCGCTTGATAAATGACATATCAGTAATAATATTTGTCTAATTAATTTTCTTTTTCCTTTCAAACTTTAAAAAGAACATGTACATTATGCATCAAATCTTGTGTTTCAAAAAAAATTTTTTAAAAATCAACATTGTACATCTTAGATTTATTTATTTTTTTGTGGTTGTTAAAATAGCAAATTTTGTATTCAAAACTAGTGTTATAGGTATGTAGGTACAAATTTTTACTTCTTAATTATTTTATTACTTGATACTACTAATACTTCATTATTAACAATTTTATGCCTTATATGTAAGTGTGCGAGAAGTTAACTCTTGAAAATTCAGGTTATTTTCAACTTGTTTAAAATACTTGTATGTATTTATTTTGTTATGTATATATTTTGTGTAAGTAAGTGTTGACAACAATATAGAAATTGCCTGTGTTCAAACAGTATTTGTATGTATCTATCAATTTCTATGAGCCTATTAATAGTACATTTTGATTGCTTAAATTTAAATAATGAACTTTCGAGTTATTAATCCTGATCTTAGTAATATTCTCAATTGTTTGTTTACATTAGGATTACCTTCTGACTCTTTACTTTTGCAATCCAAATAATGTATACTGCTACTGAATTAATGTAATATTTCAATTGTTATTGTAAAATTGAATATAAAGTACACACACACACATTTTTCATTTAATGTGCATAGTTGAGTAATTTTACATTGTAAATAATATGCAATATATATATACCTTGATTTAATATGTATATTACTGTTGAAACTTTTATAATGCTATTTTCGGGTGGATCCTAGCAGGGCACACTTCTTGGCGACAAATTTTTTGGCTCCAAAAATTTGGCGGTAAAGTTTACATTATGGTAACCCTGCCAAATTTAAGGAATAGTAACCCTATTCGGACCGGAATTTTGGACAGCGTTCATTTTTTTTCTGATGGTCAACTTGAAGACGCGTTAGATTTTTCTAGGAAGCTGAAATTGAAGGAATGAGTGGATTTTTTCTTTTTTTTTTAAATGAAACAACTGCTGAAAGAATATTTGTTAGAGAGAAAGGAAGATGCGCTGATAAATTCAATTTGAACGATGTTTTTTCTCACTATTGCATCTTAGAAGCAACGGTTTTTCTGTTTTCTTCTTGAAGCCATTATGGATACCACGTTTTCTTTTTTGAACCTCGCCGAATGGATATTTTTTCTTTTGAATGAAAGATGTAAGAAAGAAATGCTTGCTTTGAGAATGAGTGAACGATTGAAAATATTTCGGTTGGTATGGATGTCAGGAATATGAAAATAATTTGTTTTTGAGAGAAATGGAGATCGTTAGTTCATCAGCCTAAGGCATTCATATTGGATTTCTTTTCCCATTGTAGCGATTTAGAAGCGACGCTTTTTCGGTTTTTCTTGTTGAAGCTGTCCTGCTAGTTTGATATCATGGGGCATCGCGCCAAGTTGCTGTTTATGTTCGCCAAGAAGGGCGATAACATTACAATATGGTTACCTTGATATTTTTATCGTCTGGCGATGTGGTTGCCACACACTTGGAGATAACGTATATTAGAAATAATTTTTATTGGTTCTGTTCCCGTGGTAATCCTATTAATTTCAGACGATTTTATTTCTATTTCTTTTACAATTTAACCATTTTCATTGCAATCCGGATTCAAATTATGTTTCAGTCTTCTGTTTTATTTGATGCTATTTTCGAATATGGATATTTCTAATATCATTGGTGAGAACTAGGATATTTTTTTAAAAAAGAATGAGTGTTATAGTATTAATTATTCCTATAAATATCGTTTATTTTCAATTTATTTTACTTTTTAAAAATGTTTTTTTCCCGATGAAATTTGTTGAAGAAATTTGCAGTTTTTGGAAAATAGCAAGCTTTTAGTACTTTTTAGTTGCTATTCATTATCAATTTTAATATATATTATGTAATTATTTTATTAATAATATAAAAAAAAAATTTCGAATGTGTAATAATCATATAATATACATTATTTGTAATAATTGTTATTTTATAATTAGTATTACATATGTGTTATTTATTTTTATTATTTTATTTATTTCTAAGTATTATGTTATTTATTTACAATTATTATTTTGTTGTTTTTTATAATTATGTTAAATGAATATTCTTATATCTGTACGATTCTTATTTATATTACAATAGGATGATTATTCTTTTTTATAAAATCTATTAAACTATATTACGTGATTATTATTATATAAAATAAAAAGTAATACACCATATGAATATCTAATAATTATTACTATTTAGTATTACATGAATATTATATATATAATAATTTCTATAACATTTTATTACAAGATTATTGTATACTGCATAATATTACTATTAGTAAATATGGTTTTTTTTATAAAATTGATATTAATTATTTATTGATCTTGGTTAGTCTCAATCTATTCCTAAATTCTTCATTTGAAATCGATTTTAATGTTTTTCAAAACAGTTCTTTAAAATTATTTTCCTGACGAGTCTTACCGCTAAGCCGCCATCTTGAATTTCATTCCAACGGCATGCGCTGCTTGGCGTGATAAGGAATCACGCCAAGCAGCGTTTGGCGCCTTGCCCCGTAATATCAAACTAGTTCCGAAGCTGTTTTAGAAAGCACGTTTTTTTCGTAAAAACACGACGGATGGATTTTTTTCTTAATAAAAGGTAAGAAAGTAATGATTGTTTTTTTGTGTGATTGATAGAATCTTGTAATGGATGCTCGAAATTTGCATTTAATTTCTTATTTTTGATTTTATGTTTCCTTTGTTGACAGTTTTGGAAACCACGTTTTTTCGATGTTTTTCGTCTCTTGACGCCATTTTGAAAACCACGTTTCCCCCTACGCCATTTTGAAAAACGCGGCTTTTTGCTTTGCGCCATTTGGCGAAAAACTTTTGTCGCCAAATACAGCAGTGTGCTGTGCTAGGGATTTACCTTATTTTCACCATTTCCATGTATTTAATGTTTATATTTTGTTGTCTTATGTAACATTTGTTGTATTTGTGTTCTGTAATTATTTATCGTTCGCCTGCTCTCTGGGGGGATACTCTGTAGAGTTTCTTAACTCCTCATTCTTTTGGGCTTTGATTGCGGTCTGCGCATGCGCGAGACCTTCAGCGATTGCGAGTGGTGCTTGCTCGCGCAGGCAATCTGCGCATGCGTTAGCTTTTAAAAATACAGCGGCCCAGTGCATGCATTCCGTTCACACACTTCCCTGGCAGCGCAAGCGTCCTTCCGAGAGCAGTCAACGAGCATAAGAATAAATGGAAGTAATAATCTTAAAACATCGCCTCGTTTATTAAGCATACTGTCTCCCACAGCAGTATGTAGCAAGAGGTAAATATACAGCCAAACGGATTCCTTTGCATGAGACAGTCAGGGAGCTGCTGTCGTTCTACTGCTTTAACTTCAAAATATTTTAACTTAAAACAGTTCAGCGAAAAATTTCAAATTACGTGTCCCATGTTCAACCAATCACAGATCAAAATATATTTTTGTAACACACATTTGAAATTTCTAAGTGTTACATACATAATTTTCACATAAATATATATATATATATATATTTTAGTTCTTAAGTGTCTATATTCTTAATTTATTTTAATTTAATCTAAAAAAAGGAGTTGTGATGAGGAAAAACTAGTTACAGATGTACGAAAGTTCTAACGTTTAAATGACTTATCGGACAAACATTACGAAAATAAATGCATATGAGAAAGAAATTGGTCCTGATTTTTTGGGATTTCTGATAAGTTGATTACTATTTTACTATATATTGTTTCTAACTCTTGAAAGTTTTGATCAGATAAAAAGAGGAGAAAATGCAAATGGGTGCTTTAAAATTTGTATGGAAAAATTTTCGGTTTCTGTTATTAGCGTAGCTAGTTCTGAATAAAGCCTGTATCAAAAACCCTTCGGGCCCTTTTTTAGACATGAGCTTTTTTTCTGTTAATGGAACTGTAGCTACACATGTTGAGGCCCAGTAGTTTGGAGGTCCCACACCATTAATAAGGTGGTTACTACGCCTCTGGCTTTTATGCATATGTATTTTCTATAGCACAATTTTAGCATTATATATTGTTCAAAAATACTCCCTAAGAAACTACTATCCCTTGATTTATGATTTTTATTATTCCAAGCATTTCCAGTTTTCTTTTTACCAGTAATTTGTAAGAAACAAACAAAAATTGACTCCAGCTTTACGTTGAATATAGAGTGTTTTAGTTATACTACCCTTGCCTTTTAAGCACACCTAATATTTTGTATATTTGAGAATTCTCTTTAGCACAATATACATCGTTCAAGTCTCAATATTACGTACCTGTCTTAGGTTTAAGCTATTTTTTTTATATAAATGGTATTTCTGGGGGCAAAATTTCATTATGCAGGAATATTCTCTCTCTCTTTTGATCCTTTCATTTGGTTTTTCAATTCCTACTATTAGTTCACACTCTCTGCCTATATATATATATTATATATATTGAATGGATGAACAGAGAGTATTTTATTAACGATTGAAAATTTGTACAAGATATATATATATATATATATATATATATATCGTTCAAATTTTCAATCGTTAATAAAATACTATATAACTACATAATATATAATCGTTAATAAAATACTTTCTGTTCCTCCATTCAAGTTCAAATACATTTTTCTAAACTTGTAGTGGATGACACTTGATGTTAATGCAGTTTTTCAAATTTTAATTCATTAATTAAATTTTTTAAAAATAACTAAATAGTAACAAAAATGATTGTCCAACAGCATATATAGAAAGGAAAGTCGTTTGTTGTGCCCCTGTGGCGCAATGGATAGCGTGCTGGACTTCTAACCCAAAGTTCGTGGGTTCGAATACCTCCTTGGAAGACTTAACTTCTGACAATGTGATTTTTTTTCACTAATATTTTATTAGAATAATTAAATTTAGTTAATGAATAAAAGAGTAATAAACAAAAAAAATAGTCAAGCATCATATATAGAAAGGAAAATGGAAAATTGAGCGAAGAAAATCGCTTTTTATTTTGTCACTTAATATTGTGACTCTGTCATATGTATATACATATCTATATTAATTGTAACTATTTAATAAAAAGTAACTAAAATAAAAATTTTCTTTGTTGACCTAAGTAGTAATTGACTTAATTTTTTTTTATATTACTTGCTTGTTCTTAAGTAGCTTCCACTTAAATCTGAACGGTTTATTTTATTGGTGATAGTTTATTAGTACTGTTCTTGCATTTACTAAAATATTAATAGTCTATATCAACCCTTTATATTTAAATTTAAATCCAGGTAGCCAAAGGAAAAATGCTGGAAGATAATATTTAAAGTTAAATTATTAATAATATATCCGGAAAACTATTAATTTATACCAAGGTAAAGTTCTTCAGAAACAATCACTTTTTACTTTAGATAAAAACTTGAGCACTTTTCAAAACCAAAACTTAATTAATAAGCATTACCTTATGCAATACAAATGATCAGAAAGCTCTTTGTCGTACTTATGTATAGAATATATACTAACACAAGAAGTGACAATTTTAAAAACTTCCTAGATGTTGTTGTGCACCCATTTTTATATGTTAGGGTTATTTTGCTCACAGTATGTTTTAATATATATACTCGGTCTCAAAAAATAAACAACAAATAGAAAAATAGTGATAAAATGAAAACAACTTATTGAAACGCAATGAAATTTCCACGAGTTCTCGAATAGAAGAGACAATTCCAAGCAAAATAACAGAGGTAAACAGCAATTAGTTCTTAAATAAGCATTAAAGCAATAATGTTCCAAACTTGTACTAAAAAATGTGTGTGTTTATTTTCAAACAATTATCAGTGCGGTGTAGGATCACTTCTTTTGAAGAGGCAATCTCGACAATGAAGATTCATACCTGCAAGCAGGTCATCAATAGTCTTTTGCGGGATCTGTGCCCACTCTGTCGATGTTGTCAAGGCATTATGGTTTAAGGGCAGATTACACAGAATATAAGGTCCCCCGAGCATTTGCTGGAGATTCTCTACTGGGTTTATATATATATATATATATATATATATATATATATATATATATATATATATAGTTGGGTGAATGCGCTTGCCATTTTATTCGAAGCAGTGTTTTATGCTCCACGTATTGTTTGACAATATGAGCTCTATGTGGTGTATTCGTGCGTTATCGTCCATGAACATGGCATGAGGACTATGAATGCCTGATATGGGAGAACATATGGGTTGAGGATTGCTTACCGATAAATAATTTCTGACATTGAACCTGGATGAAAGAAATGGAAATCAGTTTGGCTGCCGATTGATATCCCAATCATTACACCAACACAACTGTGGCTGAGTCATGTGATATTGTGAGCTTCAAATCGAGTTTCTGGAATTCTCTAGATTTGTAACCCTCAGGAATCGTTATTTATACAGAATAGGGTCTCATCGGTGAACAATATATTGGCCTATTGCTGTGATGTCCAATTGATTAATCCCACTGTAACCGAGCACTTCTGTCAGACGACGTTAATGGCACCCAAATTGATGATTTCCTGGAATACAAATGACTTTATGCAGCCGTTTGCAGTTTGTCGGGATATCACTATTCCAGATGACGTCGCAACACTTGAAGGAAGATGAAGAGTTGAATTGTGAACTAACACCAAGTTTTCAGACACAAATAACGGTCCTCACAAGCAATTTTAACCCTAGAACGTCCACTACCAGGTTTTTGTGACACTATATGTTCATTTTGATAGCGATGGCACAAGCGAATGATGATCGCATAACATTTAAGGGTCGATCAATCTTTGACGGTCGTTTCCCATAGTGGATTAACCCGATTGCATACTAGCGTATGTTTTCACTTAAATACCATCGACGATTAATTTTCAAAAATTTGAAACATAAAAGATGAAATGAGCATGGAACAATGTAACATGCAACGCAACTGTTGAATTGAACCTGTTTTTACATCTATCGCATTACATAGCCCTATGTGAGGTCATGCACAAACACAAATATGTCTTGCAGAACTACCTTTACATTTTACTGCACTTACAATTCCAAATTTTCTTGCTATAACCTTTTTCTCAAGTTATGCTATATTTTCTGTTTGTTGCTTATTTTTTTGAGATAAAGTGTAGTTGTGTTGAGTTAAAAATATTATGGAACTACACTCCTGGCCACCGTAAATGCAACATCCTGAAGGAAGCACGCAAGTAACAGGAAATTTACAACATGCATTAGCGGAGGTGAGATATGTAAATGATTAGAATTTCAGCGTAGACACACATCACGTACGCCTGTGGCGCCACCTCAAAACGCTGTTTAAGGCTTGGAGATTTCGACGATTTCAAGTTCGGCAATTGTGTTTTTCTTGTGGTTTTTTCAAAAAACGATCAGTTATGTCTCGTAGAAAACAGCGATTAGCTTTTGATCAAGTATCCGAGTACGACAGAGGAAGGATAGTGGCTTACCGAGATTGTAGATTATCTTTCAGGGAAATCGGTAGTCGTGTTGGACGAAACCAAACAATTGTAATGCGTATATGTGACCGTTGGATGGAGGAGGGTACGACGGACCGACGTGGTCAATCGCATCCACCTCAGTGCACCACTTCACGTGAGGACAGGCAAATTGTGCGCATGGCAGTGACGGGTCGCTCAGTCACATCACGAACCATAGCACAGCATATTGAGTCCGTAACGCATCATTCAGTGTCTGCGCGTACTATTCGACGCCGTTTTTCAGCAGAGTGGTCTGTCCGCAAGACGTCCATTGCTTGGTCTACCCTTGACGCAGAACCACAGACGTCGCCACAGCCAATGGTGCGATGAAAGAAGGATGTGGGTGGCAGAATGGAATGAAGCTGTCTTTGATGCCGAGTCACGCATCTGTCTGCAACTCCACGATGGTCGGATTCGAGTCTGGAGACACCGGGGAGAGAGGATGCTGAACAGCTGCGTTATGCACCGCCACACTGGTTCTGCACCGGGTATTATGGTATGGGGCGGTATTGGATCTCACTCTCGCACTCCTCTAGTACGCATTACCGGTACTTTAAACAGCCAGCGTTACATCTCCGAGGTGTTGGAGCCAGTTGTCCTTCCTTGCCTTCAGGGTTTGGCCACAGCCATATTTCAACAGGATAATGCGCGACCACACGTGTCCAAAGGTTCTTCGTCAATCACCAAATTGAATTGCTTCCCTGGCCGGCTCGCTCTCCGGATCTTTCGCCGATAGAAAACATGGGGTCTAGGGTTGCTCAACGATTGACTCAGATTACACCCCAGCTGCCACACCAGATTAACTTTGGCAACGTGTGGAAGCTTCTCTGTCTGCTGTACCCCAAGAACACATCCAAATTCTCTTGGAATCAATGCCGAGGCGTGTGGCAGCAGTGATCTGCAACAATGGTGGCTACTCTAGCTACTGATTCTGGCAGGAACCACACTTTACAGAAGTCTATAAATTTAATCATTTGTTACTTGGTCAACATGTTATCTACAAAATAAATTTTGTTGTGCTATCCCTTGTCTTTTTTGGTGTTGTATTTACGGTGGCCACACACACACACAGCAGTGTATATCCAATTTAATTAAATATAAATTTTAATGTAATGCTTTGAAATAAATTTATATTGCAGCAGTATTTATGTTAATTATTTCCCTTTCTTTTCACATTATTTTGTAATCAAATTAGATTATTGTCAGTAGCTAAAGATTTCAATGATTGTATAACAAAGTTTACAATTGCTTAAAATTTATTTTTATTTATTTGCTTTGCAGACTTTTTGGGCAGACTTTCAAGAGAGAAGAGACCAGTTGTCAGTGAAACAAGATAACGGAGGTATCAGAGAGCCGTACATATGCATACGCGTGCGTATGCAAGGATTCTCCCGCCCTTCCCGTAGTGGTTGCGACCAAGAGACTGTCATGCATGAATTAATAATTTTAAAATTATTATACAATACATATACACAAATGGAAAATTTCCAATAATATATATTGTTCACTCAAAAACTCTTTTTTATAGTGTTGCATGAAAATTTCTCTACCTTTGATTTTTACTCTTGAGATATTAAAGTATTGCACGGACATTTACTTAATTCTCCAACCGTACTCTAGGGTTCGCTGTTGTATTAGGATTTCCTACATTTCTCCGAATTGATATAATTATATATTCATTTTTAAACTAACTTTTTTTATACAGGGTTTTCTTACATTATACAATTTAATAATATTCCGTATGAATCTAGCGAATATTCCAACAAAATAATGAGAATGTAAACATGAAAATAAGTTTGGGAAATAATTCTATTCCTTTTCACTGATTTTCAAGAAACTTTTTTAATGAAAAGGAATTTAATAAAGTAGCTATCTGAAGCCAGTTAAATGTTTAAATGTATATGCAAAAATATTTGGTAAATTCTTTCAATTGATAATTTTATTGGTAAAAAGAATAGAGAGGAAACAAAGCTTTAGTAGATAAAACATAAAGCTTTGTGGATGATAAAATTTTTAATAATATATAAATATAGGTGCTGAAATGTCGTGTTCTGCCAACCTTCTCTGTGGGTGATTGGTATTAACTTTATAAGTAATATATTAAGCAACTGGGATAGTATGGAAATGAAATTTTAAAAAATTTCTGAATAATAGTGGAAGTAAGACGTGTTAAATGAACCCTACCTTTATTCTGGGAGATTGGTATAAAGCCCAATAAGTAAGATATTAAGTAATGAAAATTGTAAGGAGATGAAATTAAAAATTTTACTGAGTGGTACTGGAAATAAGATGTGTTAAACATGATTATCCCCTCATTGCCATAAAAATTTGCGCACCAAGAAAAAATTGTGCAAATAAAATGAAATTTTACATATGTAAGTTTTACTTTTATATAAGTAAGTGACTAGAGAAAATCAAAGGAAAAGGATCATTTATTGCAGAAAAAAAGTACAAATGAACGGAAGTTTTAGTACTCTGTTGGATCCCCTCTAGAGCGAATGTACGATGTATTACGAGCGGGCATTGAGGTATACAAGTTCCGTATGATGATGTCCTGAGATATCTCGTTCCACAGACGCTGTAAACGCGCCACTAGTTCGAACAAACTCGTAGGCTGCCCAACTTGCCGTCCCAAATGATTCCAGATATGCTTGATTGGTGACAAATCTGGGGATCATGCAGGCCAGGGAAGCGTGGTAATGTGGCGAAGGCAGTCTTGTGACATCCTTGCTGTGTATGGCCAATCATTGTCTTGTTGAGAAATGGCTCCTGAGAGCCCTGTCATGAGTGTAACACATGTGGCTGAAGGATGTCATGGATGTATCGCTGGGCTGTCATTGTTCTATGGATCAATATTAAGGGTGACCATGCAAGAAATGACAATCCATATCATTACACCAGATGTGGGAGTGGTGTGTCGCTGTAAAGCGAAAGTAGGATTGAGGCGTTCACCACAGGGTCTCCACACACGAACACGATTGTCATCACTGCTGAAATTGAATCTACATAGATTCGTCGCTGAAGACGACCTGGTTCCATTCCGTTGCAGTCCAATCTCGCCCTGCGCGACAACACACTCCAAACAGATGCGTCGTTGGGTGGGTGTCATTGGCAGCACATATAATGGGCACCGCTATACCAGATGTCCTTCATCCAGGCCCCTTGCGATAGTTCGGGAAGACTCAGGGGCCCGTAGTGAAGGTACTGCCTGTGTCTGGACATTTGGCTCTACGCGTGCGTGTAGTATGATGTGACGGACTTCTCGACGACTGGTCATTTGTGGGCGTCTTGAGCTTTGTCGCCGTGTAAATGGCGTCTCTTCTGTCCATTGGTCCCAACACCTCCTCACAGTCAAATCAGAGTGACCTACTTGACGAGATACATGGCGAGCTGACCCCCCAGCTTCCATCATCCCGATGATTATTCCCCTCTCGAACTCTGACAGCTGCTCATATTGTCTTCGATGGCTGCGTAACGGCATGTCTACCTCAGCGTTTCCTTTGCAGAAGGTTAAGTACACTCAAATAAACTCTACTTACCTGTTTTATACTCCAAGGAGAACGAAGTTCAACGCCCTCTAGTAGTATTACGAAATGCGCAATCACGCTGCGCTTCTTCTTTCGCAGAGAAGAATTACTAGATGTGGCGTTACTAAAAATTGCAGCCAAACCTAACCCAGAAGAGTAGTGAATCCTTTTTCTAATGCTCTCTGTTCAAAAAGCATTGAAAATACCCTTCAGATGCAAGAAATGAAACATTGAAATCTATAGCAAATTAATTTTCTTAAATGAATAAAAAATATCTTCCACAAATTATTGATGGATTTTCTCCTGTAAGAGAGAGAGAAATTATTATCCTCTATATATAAATATACTTTTATTTATGTCATAGATGCACAAAGAATTTCCTGACTATGCCCTCGTGAATGAGATATTTTCTAGAAAACAACTCGATGTATTTCCCTTTCTGAATTTGTTTCATTTGTAAAATTTTCTTAATAAATGTATCAATTGTAAAAAGCAAATTTGTTTTCCTGATATTTTGCTACTATCCAGCCAATTTTTTGATGTAAAATGTTTGAGTTTCTAAAATATATTATCTTTATCAAAAGCATTGTCCTCTGTATTCTAGTTTGTAATATACAATGTTCATCAATTACATAATACAATCAATTTGCTTAGTAATATAGAAAAAATTATTACAATTAATGTTTTCCATTTTTGTTATGTGAGCATCTTGCCGCACTGTTGGGCCCTCATGGCAGAAATGTATTTTAAAATACTTCTATAGTTTCTTCTGCAGGACGATTGTATATATTTGATCTTATTCGGCTAAATCTGTCGATAACAAATATTTCCTAAGCTTGTGAGTAACTTCTATTTGAAGTCGCTTCTCCACCATCCTGCATACCTAAGGGTGTGGGGGGGGGGGAACAAGGCATCACCAGAAACTAATTATAATTATTCCATAATAATTATTATTTTATTACTATTCAAGCACACTAATCAATCACAAGTGAAACTACAAGAGGAGACCCTAGGAGAGATATAAAGAGAGCAATCTACACTAAGTAAACAAGCGCAAGTAATCAGTTTAATTTAATCTAATCCAATCTATCTTAGCTTATTAATTCTTAATCCACTAATTTATTATAGGGACAAACTCCGACCTAAGCTCAAGTTGTGATAATGAATTATATCTCACCTATATATCACTGCAACAGTTCCTCTGCTCTTTTTTTTACATTTACAAAACCTTTTTTTGACTTTATATAGTCAAACTAATTTACATATCAAGGTTTCTTCTTGAGGGGTAGTTGTGAATTAACGCGAAAGCTAGCCCCAAAGTTTCCCCAAGAGGATTATTCAGAAGGTCAAGCATAGATTCGTCACAAGCTCTCTACTTGTCATTATTTATCGACAATTCAGGTGACACATAGTCAATGAAACTTGCGAGGCAATATTTTCTCTCACGAAGTGGAGCTTCTTTTTCTATACTTCCAATAAAATTGTGCGGTTAAATTGCTTAAACGACAATGAATGTGTTAGTTTCCAAACAAGACACAATTGACTTCTAAAAAATTCTGAAGCAAGATGCCATAATGCCAAAAGCATTTTCAGCGCTTCCCCTCTCTCTTTAATGACTGCGGTACAAAGGATATACTAAGAAATTCTGTTTTTTTACCTCACCGCTGAAAAATTTATAAATATGAAAAACTCTTTTTTTTAATTCGAGGCCTCTCAATTTTCAGTTAGAATGAAAAAAGTAAGTCATTTTTTTAATATGTATCTTCCACTGATTTGTTCTTTTATTGCTATTGGATGCGCATGCGCTTTCACTAGATTTAAGAATCAAATACTTTATTCATTTGTTTATTTTATGTATTTATTTATTTTATTAATATGGGCAATAGATGGTTCTGTGCAATCAAAATATCCTCGTTGTTTAAAAAAAAAACTTATTTTAACAAAGCACAAGATAACCATTGTTATTATATTGATTATTAAGTTTTATAACTTAGTTATTATTAGTCCATATAGCCCATTTAGCTACAAGGTCATTGCAGCTGTCACATTCTACACACATCTTCTTTCGTCTTTTGCCGAGCCCTTTCTCAGGGCTGTTTATTGACCAGCGCTCTTCAGAAGATGACGTTGAAAATCTTCAACACAAAACGATTATTTTTATCCTCTAAGCTTCCATATCTATAAATGTAAAAAGGAGAGTTGCAACATTATTATCTTCTTTTGTTACTGGATTGAAGTGTGAAAAGAGTCACGTTCTAAAAAAAAAAAGGTAAATTTAATAAATTACAGATTAGCAGTCTCTCATGCTTTAATTCTTATTAGGAATTCCAGAAAATATTATATTTAAGTTCGCATGTGTATGTCATATTGAAAGTACAGCAATATTTAAAGAAATAAAATAATCCAAAAATATGGACAAATTTCTAGTTTAGAGAATATGGTGAAGACCAAGTAAAATATTTCTTGATAATTTTTTATGGAAAAAAAATTAATCAAATTAAATTAAATGACACAGATTGCTTCTTTTAAGGACTTTCCCTCTTTTGCATCTAAGATTATTTCCCTAGTATTCTGTTAGATAAAACAGGTAAAATCTTATAAAGGTGTCTTATTTATTTATTTATTTATTTTGTATGTTGGTTTATACATTAGAAAGCAATTTGACTACTTATTTTAAGTGAACAGTTTAAATCATTGATTTTACAGCTGAATAACTTTGTGGTACTTATAAGTACTTACAGTACACTGAATGTTAGAGCAAGAACTTGGTTCCCCCCCCCCTTGCGTGTAGTTCATTATTGTTTTTCGTTGTATTTAGAGTCATTACTATAGTGTAATAGAGTTATAGGTTTTTTTTTAATACAGATTAATTTGTACTTTTTTATTTTTTTATTTGAACGTTTTCAAAAAATGTTAACTTTTAAATTTTTGTTTCTTTTTTCTTTGCGACATGAATAAATGAAATACCTATTCTTTGTTCAAAAATTAGCAACATTTTACTTTCCTTATTTGCAGTTGAGATTTAACAAAAAAAAAAAGGGTTTACAAGGTGCTGCTATTATTATTATTTTCCTTTACTTAGTCTAGAAAAAAGAAGCTCAGTCTTCAAGAGGCTTTGGATTTCTTACAAAACTTACCATCTGAAAGCAGAGATGCACTAACAGATGATTCTTCAGATGAAGTCTCAGCAAATAATCGCTGGAATTTTCGCTAGAAACTGCTCAAGACTCAAGATGCAGTAATTCATATTCAGAAAATACAGTATTTCCTATCTATAGATGCAATGTTTTAAGAAGCAATGAATCGAAACCTCACTCAAAAAGCACAACGTGTAATGAACTTTTCTGTATTAAGGAAAAGAAAAACTGTTTCTTTGAATATCATCAAATTAATTTTATGTGTAAGACCTGCTTTCCTGTGCAAAAAAAGTAAATAAATTGTAAAAATTTTATAATTATCAAAAATAAGTATTTTGTGCGATAAAATTTAGTGTTCTCTGGTTATTTAGGATTTTTAAGAGTTAAAACTCCGTTAAAAACGTCATACGGTTATTTTGTATTATGAGAATATTTTAAACCTTCGTGTACTGACGGCACTTTAAAGTACCAATTTAATTAATTAACTCTAACCGATTAAATTTTCCAAAGTTGAATATTTTATTTATCTATATCCCTTAATTTTTATGTAGACATTCAAAAAAAATATTACACGAAAAAAATTGCAGTAAATCATAAAGAGGTAGCTAAAGGGTTAAAATGATAGCTGTATTTCATGTAGGAAGATTTAAAATGTAAGAAAGATTTAAAATTCACATTATTTGAAAAGAGGATTCTCTAAACAAAATATGAAGTTAATAATGTATCATGTTATGCACTTCGTAAAATTTTTTTAAATATTTAGTAGAATCGAAATAGTTTCGAAAACATGAAACGAAAATTTGTACAAAAAAATGATCTTTTACTTAAAAAAGAATTGATTTTATTTTGAATTGTAATTTTAGACAATTGTTGATGCAATATCATTTTTGGAATAAACCCTTAAATGCATGATTCTTTGTTTTGAATTTTAAAAAGTAATTTTTTTATAAGAATGTAGTCGTAGGTTACGTAAAAAATAAACAAAATATCCTGGCAGTAATATTGAGCATTTATTTTGGAAACAGCTGTATATATATACTTTTGGCAACAATATGCGTTTATTAGTAAAATTATTGTAGGCGTAAGCAAATGGTCATGTACTTATATTTTTGTATTAGTATAGGAATTTTCATATTATTTATGAATGAAGTACAGCAAAGCAATTGCGATATTTGTTGTGACGCAAAGCAACCTTGCATTTGATTCACACAATCGGTGAAAATCCTCTGCAACCTTGAAGTGTGCATCTATTTTTAGAACTACTCCTCTGTTCATCATGGCCTATATCAGGGGTGCCGAACCTTTATGAATCAACATGCCAATTTTTCTTAAGAAATATTTAATGAGGTATAGACGTGCCATCAAATAATTTTGACTTGTGATTATTGGGAAAATAAAACAAATTATAAATACTACTAACAACTCCAAACTCTTTATTTAGTTCGAAAAACTACATTTTGTACTTTAAAGTAGTAAATGTTTTAGTTATATACATATATATATGCGCTTAACCCCTTCTCTGTCGGTGTCGCATCTCATACGTTTGGCAATTTCGTGTCCGTATAGTCGGCGTCGCATGTCATGCGACGAAGGAAAAAATTGCATCACTGAAATTGAATTGGTCGCTACGCAGACGCCTCTGTGAAATCTGCGATTATTTTTTGTATTTCCGAAAATTTCTAAGAGTTGGCGCAACTAGTACTACTTTTTTCACAATTTTCCAAGCAAGATTTCCCGCTCGAACCAAAACAGAATCTTTTTGTACTTTCTATAAATTCGCTCTCGCTAGTGTAATTTTTACACGTCAATATTGCTTTTATGATGGATTCGGAGAGTGAGTCTGAGGACAGTGAATTTAATATTTCTAATTCGGAAGATGATAGCTCTGATTTATCAACTGATCATATTTTTTCTGAGTCTAGTGAACCTGAAGATGATGATCAGCGAGGATGTGGGTAGAAGAGAAAACAGTGTGTCCTGCTACTCCTCGTTTTGATTTTACAGAAAACCCTGGAATATTGGTAAACTTTAGTGATGATAATTTGATTCAATATTTTGAGTATTTTTTCGATGGTTCTATGTTCCAGCTGAGAGTGGAGGAAACTAATGTATATGCTGAACAATGCTTTCATTCCCAGAAACCTAAAATGCATTCAAAGCAGCGGGAATGGTGTGCAACTTGTAAGGAAGAGGTCAGAATTTTATGGTGTATTTGGATCATGCAGGGCATAGTAAAAGAGCCAGTTGAACAGTGGTATTGGTCAAATGATGAAAAATTGTTTACTCCTTTCTTCCGAAATATTTTTTTGTGTTACTTTTATTTCTCAAATATTAACCTCAAAGCAATAACATAAATAAATATAGTATCAGAGTATATTTTCTTAAGCCTAAATCTTGATGCATTGCAGTGAAAACTGGAGATCAGTAGACGGGATATAATATATTGGACCACCCGTAAGTCTAGAAAAAACTGCTTTCTGACAAAAAAAATTGCATTTTTAAATTTAGACTAGAGTACATATTAAATTTCAGCAATAAAAAAAAAATGTTTTTTTGGACCGGAAATTCGAAAAAAAATCCGACAGAGAAGGGGTTAATTCAAATTAAAGTAACATTTGAGTGTGTGCTGTTGCAGATTAGACGAAAAATAACTTATATGAGGATTCTAAGATGTTATACTTTTAGAAGAATGTATGCTGAATTGAAGTCATCTGACAAACGGTTTCTAAGCGAGTCTTTAATGTTATTCACCTCTGAAAATAATGACTCCAAGATGTAGTTGATGAAAATATGGTTTAAATAGCATGGTCAGCTTCTTCAAACTGTTAAATGTGTCTGGAAACGAATTCCATGTTTCCAAAATTTCATGACTAGCATTTCGACTTATATTGCTTGTTAATATTTCTGTTTCAATCAATTTTAACTTTCTCAGTTTTTCAACAAGTTTTTGAATCAATATTGAACTAGTCTGGAAATCAATCAGCTGCATTTCAAATTTTTCAATTTCCAACCAATCGAATAGGGACAAGTTTAATTTATTAAACGAAGTCACATCAGGGTACGTAAAAAACTTGAGCGTTTGCGATCATTCTTAGAACTGAGAAAATCGCTGAAAACTGCGACCGATCACTCGCATTTGTATGTGATACTTCATATTGAACTTTGTTACTTTGAATTAAAATGCAAACCGTTTTGATTGGTTACGGGCCCTAAATATTGTGTCGAGTACCATGAATGGTACGCGTGCCACTGGTTAGACATACCTGGCCTATATCATCAGTCCGTATATTTTTCGGTGAGACAGGCTTCGTAGGTGTTTTTTAGCTTTCATCTCCCTTTCTATACTGATGAAATAAATTAAAAGAATGTGCATATTTTATCGAATTGCATGAAAAGAATTGAACTGAATGAAAAACTACTGCTTCTGGATAAAAATGCAAATCTTGTACGGCAAATACTTAAACGTGCACGTGTGTGTAGGTGGAGCCAGCAGAAAAACAGACTTTATAAGCGCGTGTAAGTTAAGATGTATTTCGTTCACCAGCACACCTTGGCGAATTTCTTGGTGTTATAATGGGTGAGTGAATATCAACGTCCCACTGTTCAGCTACACGAGGGATTTTGGGGACGGTCAGCGTAATTTTGAACCATGGTCAAGTGACGTGGACGAAACCTGAGCTTGCACCCCCTCTCCTAACTACCACACCACACCAACGGGAAGACGTTTGAGCTCTCGACAGATTTAACATGCAACGCTCCCCTACACGGTGGGTCTTTAGTGGTACTGGGATCGAACTCATGACACGTTAGCCATGATCCCATGCCTAGACCACTTGGCTACCGTGGCCATTTCTCAGCTCTAATGTTACTTGTATACAGTAACAGGAACCCGTGTATCAAGGGTGACTGTTTCAAAAAGACTTCATGAGAGAGGGTTGTTTGCCAGAAGACCTGATGTTTGCGTTCCGCTCACTTTTACGAACAGGAGAATCCGTTTAGCAAGGTGCAGACAGGATATTGGTGCATGGATCAATAAGGGACCGTTCAGTTCACCGATGAGTCCCGTTTCAGCCTAAACACCGATTCTCGCCGTACGTTCATATGGAGAGAACTAGGGACCTGCTACCTACCCTCCAATGTCCGCGAAATCGACAATTATGGCGGAGGAAGTTTAATGGTCTGAGAAGGCATCATGTTGGATGACCGTACACCTCTCCATGTCTTTGAAAGAGGCTCTGTGACTGGTGTGAGGTATAGGGATGGGGCCTTGGAGCCTTAAGTTCGCCTTTTCAAGGGTGCATGTATCCTGAGTTCATTTTAAGGGACCATAACGTGAGGCCACATAGAGCTCTTCTGGTCAACGAATTTCTAGAGAGGGAGGATATATGCTGTATGTATTGGCCAGCCAGGTCTCCAGACCTCAACCCTATAAAGGACGTCTGGGACTCTCTGGGGAGGGCAATTGCAACTCGTAACCTCCCTCTGAGAACCATCCAGGAAATGAAAACAGCGTTGCTGAACGAGTGGGACCAACTGCTACAAGAACTGATTAACTGCCTTATTTCAAGTATGGCATCACGCTGCGAGGCCTATATAGCTGTAACATATGGGCCATACCCCCTATTAGCCCATTTCTTTTGTTTATTTTGCAACCGCTGTTTCATACCTTCGAATTCCAACGAGTATTACGCACGATCAGGCGTGTGTATTGCAATTGTTGAATGGTTATTTGTTTTGTATTGTATCAATGTATGTACATATCAAATTTAATTAAAATTGGTCCAGTAGTTCTAGAGATAATTGATCAAGTCCGCAAATTCTCTTAGATTCTGACACCAATGTACACCACTGCTTGAGGGTCTTCCTCTTTTATTCCTATCATGCTTTTTATAACAGCATAATGTCTCTGCATGATCTGATCTATAATCACCTAAAGAAAGATCTGTATTTCCTGTGAAACATGATATCTTCAGAATATTCCAAATTGCGCTTTTTCTATCTTCATTGCCTCCAAATTGCGACATCAAGAATACCTGACTGTGGTTGATAATACGAAGGGCCTAAAGCTAGATTAGTGAACTAATCCTCATCCAACGATCGTCCTTCTTTCATAGCTAAGGGAGGATATTCATTGTGTTTTTCTTCCTTCATCACCATTATTGTCCTCCTCTAATTCTTTTAATAGATCTTGTACGTTCGGGCAATAATCAATTTCGTTAAGTCACTCATATTCTCTTCGTCTTCAAAAATATCTCTATTTTTAAGTCCTGCAAATAAATCCTCGACATGTTTTTTCTTGTAGCCGCCTGGACATCCTAAAAACAAAGAAAAATAAATCAAAAGACAACGACATCAAAAAGGCACCCACTTATTTTTACTTATGTGACAAACACATAATGTAAAAATTTGACAACATACAGTATTTCCCAAAAATCTGTGATATATCCAATAAAATTTTCAAATGTAACATCAAACATTCATAGCTTACACATGACAACAGATAAGAAGCAATTTTTTTTTCAATTAAATAAATCACTCCTTTATAGGAAACTCCGAAAATAGAAAATATCTCTCTAAGTGATCAGCCTTATCACCTAAGACATTCAAATGTCAAATATATATATGTATAAGCTTACCCCCAAAAGTAATGCCAAGTTTTTCTTTTACACATGATTTATTGACCATGGTTATCAACGTGCTTTCGGAAACGCACACACTCAAGTTTTTGAATAAAATTATGTTGAACTGGAATGTAGACAGTTGTCAACAATATGCATTTAAGGGTTAAGCTTGGGAATCTAAAATTCAAATTAAATTTATGCAGTCTTATCAAAAGTGCTGTTTTTGCTTTACAATATCAGCGTACCAAGATGCATTTATATACGTTGATGTGCATCAATTAAGGACTATACTGATAAATTAGCACGTCAGCGGAAACAGCATAGAGGTTGGACTGAAATAGCTGTCAGGAAACACTCAAATCAGATAAAGTAAGGCATGCGTATATATACAGCACGATAGACATATTGGCGCTAATACATTGAGGGTTGAATATCTCCTAATGGAGTACTAATATTATACCAAGTCTTGTACCAAAATGAATTTCCTTAGTCGTGCCCTCCCCTTGTTAGTGAAGGTATATGAAGGATGTGTACCTTTTACGAATAGTAAGCCTTTAACAATTAACAGAGGTTAAAAACATTTTTTTTCAAGCATATATATTTAGTCCCAAAACTTATTATTCTTCTTGTAATCCTGCTATTGGCGTAACGTACACCCCCGCATCGCGGGAGGATAGGATTCTAGGGGACCCAAAGCCTGACTGACGCCAAGTAAGATCCGGCCAATTAAGATTCTTTGTAAGATCCGGCTTGGTACCCAAAACCTGACTTTGCAGGGGGGGGGGCTTAATATTCTCTGGTACATCATTGAGTCCTGCCGCCTACAACCCATCGTAAAGAGAGGATAATAACGTTAAATCTGTTTAAGTTAAAAATAATCACCTTGGTATGGTGAGGCAGATTAAGAGAGTTGTGCGCCAGGTCAGGTATCGTTCTCGACTCTTAACTGTGGTTCAAAATTACGAGGCATGTACCAATAGCCAAAATTTTGCTTCTAAATGAGACATTAATAAACAATCAGTTAATATTCTCTAAAAAAACGCAACACAATTTGATAAGCACTGCCTTATATATATATTTAATCCCTTCTTCTCACACACAGAACTTAGCTTTCATGCAATTATTAAAAATCTTAATGTGATATGAAGCCAAACGCAAATGCAAAGTTTTGATTTATATCCATGATTAAGTAAACAGGTGAACAATTCTGAGTAAAATTTAGTAATTTGCATACAATATACAAATAAAACTGGAAAATTTTAATATCTATACTATATTAAAGTATAATAAAGTTTTCCAAAGAATGGGATTCAATACACAATGACATAGTTTCAAAAAGGATACGATAAACACCCTGTGAATTTCTTGAAACGTTTTAGTGTAGCGCGTGTTTTATAAAACAATAATTACTGTACAATTTTTCTCCTATTTATATAACGAATCATTTTAATGATTTTGGAAGAATTTTTTCATATCTAATTGTTCAAATTATGAGTCAATGTTATTAATTGTTTAAGAAATGCTATACTCACCAGAGGTTAAAAAATGAATAACGCGAATTTTGAAACACTTTTGCAGCACTGTATTTGTAATGCGTATTAAATTTCATCTGATTCTAGTATTTATTTAAACTTTTGTTACTATATTCATAAAGTTTTTTTTTTAATATCAATTCTATACGATACAGATTCCAGTATAACAGCGCATTAAGTATTACCCCACGATATGAAGTTGAAATTTAATAAGCGATGCCATGTCTCAATAAATTTCCAAGTCGGACACATGTGGAAAAGTAGGGTTTGCTAAGCGATTAATTTACTTTTTTCCCACAAAGCTGTACACTTTTAAAAAGAAATGCTGTGTTGTAGTAAATATGTGTATTTTGTGTGAAAAATTTGTAAATATTTTGCTATATTTTATGAAAATATTTGAGCGTGAAAAACGAAAAACACTACAGCATTTATTTTGAGGTAATAATAAATAAGTAAATAATAAAATTTTTATAACTATACAAACATAGAGCAATAGTAGAAGCTGGCATTGACTTTTATAAACTCAAATTTTAATTATTTCGCCTAATAAATGCTTAATTGAGCCTTGGTACTAAGAAGAACTTGAAACTCCATCTAAATGGCGCATCATGCGCTGTCAAGTATATAAAATGGAAAGTATCCATTCGGTTTCCTAGGAGCGCCTCCTCTTGGAAGCTTTCAAAAAGATAAATCAACAGTAGCCAGTAAAACAGCGACGTTCTCTTTACTCTTTCGATTTTTCGAGATTAAAAAAAAAAAGAAGAAAGAGAGAGGGAAGAAGAGGGAGAAAGAAAAGTATGTAAAGGTAATCGAAGGCGGCCGATCGGATCCTTACAATATGAACCTTTCCTCGCTTCATTTGCATCTCCTTCTTTTTGTCGTGAAACGAAGAAAACACGCAAAGAAAGAAATCAATTAACGCAGCCGGGGAGGAGTGCGACAAGGGGAGGTGTCGTCCAGGGACGCCTGATTGCTTCGCGTACACGAGTAATTATTCGGAAGGGGATGTCGAAAGGGGGGATGCACGCGCCTTAATTGTTTAAATCGAGATTAAACGCGAGGCGGGCGCTTTGCAATGTGGGGGGAGGGGGCCTCCATCAAATATTCATCAGCAAATCTACACTCGGCGCAGGCGTCTTCCCACCGCATCCGGTTTCCATGGCGACGATCCTCCTCTTCCTCTCATCTGGGAGATTCTTTTCAATATTCTCTTTCCCTTTGGAGAGCGAGATGGGAGGGGGGGGGGGTCACGTGATGGATAATAACGAAGATTGAAGCAGCGTTCGCCTTCCGCAGCCGCCTGTCAGGGAGCGGAGTTATTAAGCCCGCGTCGATTCCGACAGCGCTCACAAGAATTAATATGAACGGAAGGTGGGAGGCAGGTGCAGTGGCGTGTCGATAAAGATCGTTTGCAAGTGTGGCTTTCCTTCCTTTGCAATTTTTTATTATTTCACAACTGTTTTTTAAAATTTTATTAATTCTTATCAGGCGCTTGCGTTTTGAATAGTGTTCGAGTGCATGTTATAGAGTCATTCTATATTCGTTTGGTTTACTATGCGTGAGAAGTTAACTGAGCTATATATACAAAGGATAGTTTCTAGTGTTTACTTACGTTAGTTGTATGTGAGTTTAAAGAATGAGGTGCCAATTCAAAAACATAGCTCGAAATTTCGAGATTTGTCACCGATACTTTAATTGCAGACCCTTTTTGCTTCCATGAACATATATAGCTGCAAATGCGATATAAAGATTCATGAAAGGTTTCACTTAAGCAAAATCTAATTTTAAAATGATTTTACAATTGATTAAATGAATTGTGATTGTTTTCCCCCCAAAGATTAAATACTTTAAATTAAATTTGCATTACATTTATACAGTTGAATATAGTCGATGT
Source organism: Trichonephila clavata (assembly GCA_019973975.1). Taxonomy (NCBI): domain Eukaryota; kingdom Metazoa; phylum Arthropoda; class Arachnida; order Araneae; family Nephilidae; genus Trichonephila; species Trichonephila clavata. Next base: position 27,756 of record BMAO01032998.1, read on the forward strand.
CAGATGTCTGGTGATGATGGTGGCTTCTACAAATTTCTACGCCTCATCAACTTGAAAACTATATGTCCCAACAAGGCTTAGCATCACTGGCGTAGCTAGTCCTGAGTGGGCCCTTTTTTGGACCTCTTAATAGCTTACGATTCTTTGCTTCCACGTGTTGGAGCTCCTGTAGATTGGAAGCCCCGAATAATTGATACGGTGGTAGCTACGCCCCTTCTGAGCATGCGTGTAAGAGTTCCTCCGCTCTCCACAACTTAGGTGGAATCAAGACTAATTCTCGCTCAAGCTGCTTTTCCTTTTTATCAGATGCCCGCATTTTCTAAGCCTGCCTTGGTTTGATTTTTTTACTGACGTCACACTCTAAAGCAACGTGAGGGCTATTGGCGACCCTATGAACCTCGGTCAAGTGAATGAGGGAGATACCTGACTGGCAACCCACTTTCCAAACCTCCTCACCATGCCAACGCGAGGACTTTGAACCCCCTCAGACCCTCTGCATGGCGGGTCTTCAGCAACACTAGGACCTGAACTTACGATTCTCCGACCGCGAGTTCGTGAGCATGACAACTCGGCTAACATTGTCATTTTGTACGATTAGTACTTCTTGATTAGTTTTTAAACAATCTCGTTTTAGAGCTGTTCAAGGACAACAAAAGAAACACCTCTTAGCTTAAAACCATAACTAGATCACGACAACAATATATTTAAGCTCTTACTACCTCATTCCCCTCCATGCAAATTCAATAATTTGAAGCCTCATTCCGCTTAAGGAATATAATCACTTCATTATTTCATATATTCTGGGGCGGAATCGAAACTCAACCCATGTCTCAACTCAAAGATTACCAGCTATCAAGCTATAGTGCACGTTAAATCTGTTGGGGCTCAAAGTCCTCCTATTGGCGTAGTGTGGAAATTTGGAGGGGATTACCAGCTCGGGTGTTGCCCTCTTCACTTAGCGTTGGTTGAAAATTACGAGGTGACCTCCAATAGTCCTTGTGTTGTTTCAGAATGTGACACATTTCGAAATCAAATCAAATCAACCTGCTATTTAGTTTGCAGTCTCATCTGGATCCTTATATACTGCTTGATATTCTGTTATATAAAAATCTGTGTTTAATTTGTACACTCTTTTGATAGAGTATCCAAGCAACTGAGAGGTAAAATAATTGATTAGTAACTTTTCTCATAAGTGTTGAAGTTCAAATGCCCTCTTCTTCTCTTGACCGAGGCTCGAAATTACCAATAGTCCTCGTTTTGCTTCTGATTGCAACATTAACCCCTTAAGTGGTCAATATTTTTGCTCAACATGTTCCAAAAATAGACACATTTTTTACTGCTTATAAATAAGCTTAATACTTAACAGAATGCAAAAATGGGAACATTTTATTTTAGTTTTGACAATTTTTTTTTTATTTTATAATTGTGGGACACAAAGAACCCTAAATATTTGCTTTTTATATGTACTCTCTGCATGCTATGAGGAATGTTCCATCTATCTTAAAAGAATTTTTCTTATACACAGTCCTGTCACATTGATGTGACCACGATGTACTTTCGACATCGATGTTAAATAACCAATTACAGAAGGTAGGTGGAAGCACAGTGCAGTTGCACGTATATAAAAGGTGTGTGAGGGCTTCGAATAACACTATCCAGAAAATTGCGGTCACCTTTTTTAATGCTTTATCTGATACAAATAATGAAAACATGCTCAACTTAATCCCTTATAGTCCCAATGATAAAATTAAAAGACCAAGAAGAATTCTTATTGATTCTTATAATCCTCCATTACATTTTTAATTTCTTTACAATAATTTTTAATTATTAAATCTTAGTAAATTTAATTTTCATATTTTCTTTAATTTTTTCCCATGTTAAATTCTATATTACCCTACTGGACAAACTCTTCCCACTTTCCCAATTCTCAGCCCACCGGGCAGCCAATCGGAGCCTATGATCACGTTACCATCGACCAACCAGAGACCAGTCTCTAAGTTCTCACCCAAGCCAAAAAATTCACTTCCACTTCATCCTGAAGAACCATAGGCACGCCTCCCGGATCTCCTCATCTCAGCCAATGACCGTGATTCCTCTACGCAGACTGAAAACCTCCACTATCGCCATGCCCTCCATCGCAGAATACCAGATATGGAATTGAGGACTGGGATACAATCCGGTTGCCCAAAGAAGAATGCCTATTCAACGCCCATTCGGAAAAATTTGCAATCGTTGGCGTAATGCAGAAACGGAGTGATTAACCCGACGTCCAAAAGGTCATGATCCTTGGCTTGCGGGCCAAAGGAAGAGGAAATTCCAAAACTGCTAAGTTTGTGGATTGTTCGCGTGACGCCATGGTAAAAGTATACCGTGTATGGAAAAATGGGACAGTTTAAAATCAACGACTTGGCAAATGTAGTGCACCACAGACTATAGATGGTAGAGCTGAACGACGGCTGCGGAGATGCGTTCGGGTGAATAGACGTGCTACGGTTGAGTAACTGATCGCCCATACTACTCAAGGGATCGCCCAAGGGACTACCAACAGTATCTCCCAAACTACTGTTCAACGAACGTTGCTGCGTCTGGGCCTCCGAAGTAGACACCTGGTTCATGCACCTTGTGACGGATCTGTACTGTCTTCACTAATCCTCTCAATTATTCTTTAATTTATTTCAACCAATCTCCACCGGGAGCCAAGGCGTGATTTATGCAAATGAGAAACATTATATAAGTTCGGGTTTCGCGAGTTAACGTGTGAAAGTGAAAGAGAGAGAGTAGTAAAGTGAAGTGTTAGATTTTTAAAATAAAGGGAATTGAAGCATTGGTAAATCAACTCGCAGTTGTTGACAAATTTAGTGTGAAGTAACGCGACAAGCAAAGCTGAAGAGCTGAAGATTGAATTTGTAAAGTTGAGAGTGGATCTTAGCCTTTATCTGATCCAACCTGAATCAAAGTATTCCACAAGACGGACCTGCCGAAGTATATGAATCAGGTTAGTGACTTAGAAATTGTAAATACGTGTACGTGTGTTAGCTGTAATTGTGCGTGCTGATCTTTCGTGGATTCAGTTCAGATTCCGTAGTTCCGCTAATAGTTACCCCTTCTCATTCTCCACTGTGTTTTATTGTTCTTAAATTTGAATAGTGTATGCGTAACTTTCCTTGATTAAGAGGTATCAATAAATATAGTGATTTGTAAAGATGTCTCTTGAATTCGTTAATCCGCCTACACGTCCAGAAACAAGTAACGGTAGACGGGGAGATGATAATCTTAGGGGAGGTTATATATCACGACAACCTATGCTGACTTCTGTTCATCGACAACGAAGGCTAGAATTTGCACGCCTGTACCGCAACTGGACACCCACTGAGTGGTGACAGGTAGCGTTTTCGATGAATCCCGTTTTATGCTCCATCGGACAGATGGACGTTGGCGTAGACGGCGAAAAAACCTCTGAAAGCAAATACCCTTCAACCACTGCCGGAACGGTCCAGGCGAAAGCATTATGATCTGGGAAATGTTTTCCTGCATTTTCTGGGTTTATTCATCATTGTGGAAGGCACGATAGATCAATACAATTACGCATCTGTCCTTGCAGACCATATCCACTCCTATATGCGCATTGTTTTTTCTCAGGATGATGGCATATACCAGCGGTACAATGCGAAGTGTCATACAGCTGTCAGTGTACGTGCGTGGTTCGAAGAGCACCAGGATGAGTGTACCGTTTTCCTCTGGTAAGAAGACTCACCTAACTTAAACCCAATCGAGAATCTGTGGGACCATCTGAACCATCGTGTCATGGAACCTCACCCGCGTAATCCAGCGCAGCTGACCACGACACTGGAATCTGCATGGCTCAACATCCCAGTGAACACCTTCAGAAACCTAATTGACTTTCTTCTCGCACGTTCCACAGCAATCTGCTCTGCGAAAGGTGGCTATTCTGGCTTTTGACAGATGGTCACATTAATGGGACTGGACTACGTACTTGCAGAAAAATTTTATGTTCGTAACTCTTTTTCAAACAGTTGAGGATTTTTTGTGTGCATATATGTATGCACACACAGTTTGAAGCATGGTGTAATATTAAGGCTTTCATTGCAATGGGGAAAGAGATAATATCGGCTTTTTTGGATTATCTTTCCACTTTCATTTTTTCTCAAGCAACAAATTTGCTAATCTCTGTTCTTTATCGGATATTTTCAAGAATTTTAATTCCTGACTTCAATAAAAATATTTCCGCCTTCACCATAAAGAAAATCCCGGATAAGAAGTATTTCAGTACCATGGACAAAACTGCATCTCTTAGAAACACACACACACACACACACACTATCATTAATAATCTTACTATAAGTATTAAAAATATGTGCAAATCAAAGATAGAAAGAAGAAAATATCAGTTCCCGTACAGTGTACGGATAAATCGGTCGTGGCCAACTTTCAGTATCTCGTACGGGTGTACTGGCAAACCAGTTAAGGGGTTAATAAACATTCATTTAAATTTGTTAGACATAGTTAATTTTTTCATCATATGCAGCTCAACTCTTTTTTTAAAAGCTTAACTGAGCCTCCTATTATTTTATTGAATAATACAGGAGAGGCAAAGACATTAATAAACCAAGATCATACGTCACGCATCTTGAATTTAAAAAACTTGTAAATCCTACTTTTTTTTCTTTTCGTTTGTCTGTTAAAGCCTTTTATTGTAATTTATACAAATGTGACTTTTTCATGAATCGTTAGATTATACACGAATTTGCTCAATGCGTGTATGATAGACTACGTAGGTGGTGGTGTGGGGGGTCTCCAAATTTTATACTAAAATATTTATCTTATATATAATACATAGCATTTTTTCATAGTAAAATTCGCTAACTTAACAAGTGCTGATTTTTTATATTTCATAACATATTAATTATAGAATAATTAAAAAAGCAAAACGTGTGTGTGCAAATTGAATTTCGATTTTATTTCTTCTAAATACTGAACGTGACATTTTAAAAAGTTTGATGTAGCTGACTAGTAGAATATAGCGTCATTTGCTGATTTATATTTCAATTATAACTGGACTTTTTTTTACTATTCGTATAACATCTTCACTTTATTTAACAATCGGAATGAACGCAGAATGTGATGAATGATAAGAAATATTATAATATCATATATTGAAGTTATTTAATTGTATAAGAAAACATATTGCCGGTAATTGTGATAGAAAAATTTACTATTACATTAAATTTTGAAAGCTCCAGACTTCATATTGAACAGAGGAATGGATCCGCTTGAGGCCAAACATTGATTATCTTAGTTATCTCAAATGGTACAGCACGCTTTTCTTTTTTAAAAATATACTGATGGATATTATTGTAAATTCAATTAATTTATATAAAGGAAACTGATCAAAAAATTTCGAAAATCTATACTTTGGAGGGAAAATTTTTTTCTCGTTTTTCTTTAAAAGTTAAAATAGAAAATGAGAAGTATTGATTTATCTCTCGACACTTATATTTTAAAATTAAAATATTGAACATAATATTTGCTCTTTGATAGAAAATGCAGCCTTATTTTTAGCTATTATTTGTCATACTTTCATTTTCTGTTTGAGTGATTTGAATTTAATTTACATCGCACTTTGAAGCAACGTAAAGGCTTGTGAGTGACTTCGATTTGAAGTCGCTCCCTCACCGTCCTGCCTACCTAAAGGTGTGGGGGGAAACAAAGCATGACCAGAAACTTCCATAATAATTATTGTTTTATTACTATTCAAGCACACTAATCAACCACAAGTTAAACTATAAGAGGAGACCCCAGGCGTGATATAAAGAAAGCAATGAACACTAAATAAACAAGCGTAAGTAATCAGTTTAATTTAAAATAATCTATCTTAGATTATAAATTCTCAATCCACTAATTTATTATAGTTGTAAGAAATTATTTTATTCCCTCTAACCCGGCTATATGTGTGGGAGGATCTAATTGATCAGACGACATGATTCCCTACAATTGTTTATTTGTCAGAATATTCAACACAGGCACAATAATAATCAAATTAAGATAAATTTGATCAACACTTAGAATACTGGGGCGAGACAAGATTGCGTGAGGATTATATATACGATCATTTAAATATATTCCTACGATAACTTTTTGAAGCTCGTTTTGCCTCAGACGTGCGCTAACAATTTAACTCTCTAACTTCTACTTAAAATATGAACACAGTACCTGAACTCTTGCAATTCTTTATCCGTTAAACGAGGCCTTGAACACTAATAATTGACTTGAGCACTCCTTAGAGATTCTAACTTCACACTTCCTACACTGTTTACATACTACTGCCGGATTGTTCGCTTCTCATTAATTAACTTCACATCCGAGCTATCCTCACTTCAGTAAACTTCAATTCTCACTTTACTAATCGATTCTCACTTCACTAACTCCCTAACAATCGTGAGAATACACAATATATATAATAAACTTAATTTGCCTAATCGCATTTTCTTGTCTTCGGTGAAAGTTGGTTGAAAGAATTCTTGCCCTAAAGGAATCCCCAAAGAGTCAGAAAGAGAACGCACATAGTGGCAAACTCCCTTCTAAACTCAAGTTGTGGAAATGAGTTTAATCTCACCTACGTATCGCCTCAACAGTTCCTCCGCTCCTTCTCTCTTACAATTACAAAACCTTGACTTTATATAGTCAAACTAATCTCCATATCAGGGTTTCATCTTGAAAGGTGATTTAACTATCTTGTGAATTAATGCGAATGCTAGCCCCAAAGTTTCCCCAAGAGGATTAATGAGAAGGTCGCGTACTGATCCGTCACAGGCGTCACAAAGTTGAGTACTTCTCCTAAGATAAGTAATATGTGTTATAACATGCTAATTAAAGCACATTGATGTAATTGGGGGGGGGATATCTTTTTAAATCCAAAATTAGGCATCATTTGCTCCAGTTATACTATTTTTTTTCAAATTTTGTTGTCCTTTCATGTAAGATCAGTGAAAGTTATCACTCAGGGATTTTCAATCGAAGTAAATTTTTCCTATATAAAGTAATTTACATGCATTTCTTATAATAATCATATCTAAAAATCTAATAACATATCTAAGTACCAAATAACATATACTTGACTGCTGTCCGTTGGGCCTGGGATTGAATCCCGGAGAAGGGGGAGGGGGTAAATTAATTGGCCATCGAGCCGCAAGTCCTCTCGTGAGGTTGGTGGAAGGGAAAGAGAAGTGGGAGGCCTCTGACCCCCCCCCAAGGCGTTCTTCCGTAAAATTGGGGTGGAACAGAGCAAGATCGTACTGTCACATGTATGGTGCTCAAAACTACGGCTAACGACAGGTGTACAACTAGCACCTTACCAGGATGAATTTCATGGGCCTTGATATGATGTTATTGTCAATCAAGTGGCATAAGTAACAACAATAACATATACATTTTCAACATCGAATGTGAGACCTTATAATAAAAATTTAGACTAATCGTTTCATATCGTTACCTTACTTAATAACCGCCCATCCGGTATAGTGGTTAGGGATACTGACTACGGTGCCGTAGGGCCTGGGTTCGAATCCCGGAGAAGGCAAGGATGTTTTAGAATGTATAGCGCCTTTGCGGCATGGGCATACTCTAAATAGCCTTCGAGCCGCATGTCCTCTCGTGAGGTTGGTGGAAGGGGACGAAAATTAGAAGGCCTCTGACCACTCCCAAGGCGTTGTCCCTCAAAATTGGGGTGCAATCGAGCAAGATCATATTTTCACCTGTATGGTGCTCAAAGCTACGGCTAACGAGAGGCGTACAACTAGCCCCTCGCCACGATGAATTTCGTGGACCTTGATCTGATGTTACTGTCGATCAGGTGGCATAATTACAATAACAACAACCTTACTTAATGTTGTAAACACTGACTGGAAGAACTAATTACATAATGATTTAATACGACATTATCATGACTTTTTAACATCTGAGTATTATTTCACAGTAGATTTGAGAATAGGAAAGGATACCATAGTGTTTTAAGAATATTTATAATACAAATTGCAATTTTGTGTTTTAGTCTTGAGATGGGACATAGAAAGTGTGTTTGTGTAAAATATTTTCCGAAACCATATCTTCAAAGGAGGTCAAATATTTTTCGGGATTGACTTTGAATTATATTTATGCTTGAACAGTGGGACATCAATATCGCAATTTCAATCTACTGATTCAGACTTGTATTATTAGAGACAACTTCAGCTAAAGTGACCGCAGAGCTTAATCAGCATCTGAATTCTCCAGTGTCAATGATTACAGTTAGAAGGCACCTTTATAAAAGAACATTTACGGCAGAGTAGCAATGCCCAAGATATTTGTCAGAGATGTTAATGCGAAGCGATGTTTGTTGCAAAACGTCTACAATGGTATCACACTCACAAAATCTGGTCGATTTATACGTGAAAAAAAATATAGTCTGACGAATCGTTTTTCCCACTTTTCCCTACAACAGGACGGGAGCACGTTTGGAAGCCAACTGCACAAGCTTATGATCGTGATTGCCTCCTGCCAACTGTCAAGTATGGAGGTGGATCTGTCATGGTATGGGTAGCCGTGTCGAAGTTGTCTGTTAGACCAATAGTAACCCTAAAAGGAAGGATCACTGGGGAGAAGTATAGAGAAATTTTATTTGATCAGGTTCATCCTACGTCCTATGATGCAAACTTTGTTTTCCGCAGGAGATGGAATTTTCCAGAATTATAATGCACCTATCCATGCAGCAGGACTCTTCCAATCATGATTTAATGAACACAAGGATGAAGTTGAACATCTACCTTGGTCTGTACCCTACGTAATACCCGACCTCAATATAATTGAACCGTTATAGTGTATTTTAGAGTGTTCTGAAGGGAATTGAATCCTCCATATATATATATATATATATATATATATTCGTACACAAAGTTAAACCATTTCCACATCATGACGAATTTATTTCTGAAAAACTAATGAACACAGATTTAAATGAAATTTGATATGAATATACATTTATAACAGGAGAATACAACATATATATATCATTCAAAAGTAATTTCCTGTATATGATTATCAGTAAAGCTCATAGAGCAGTGATATCCAAAATCCACGTTGTGATATCGAACTGAAAATAAGTCTAATATGGAGTATGGCCCCTCTCACAACCAGAGACGTCACAAAGTGTGAGAAGTCCCTGTGGCAGTCGATCCCACTCCTGTAGTAAGGCAATTAAGTTTTAACTTAAGCATCGTTTTCGGAAAGGGATGGCGAGATGAAATTGCTCTCCCAAGCGTTCCAGTCATATTCCGTAGGGTTAGGGTCAAGAGATCTTGCTGGTCAATCCATGTGATGATCATCTTCACTTTCTAGAAGCCTAATATAGGGCACTAATATCTCCTTCATACAAAACTTAGCAGTCAGGGAGTCTGTCAAACACAAGCAGGGGTGTGCGACCGTCGAACATAATGTGCCTGACCCAACCATTTTACCTGCACCATCGTAATGATCTTTTTTTCTGACGGGGAAGGGATGGTATAGGGGTCTCAGGCTCTCTCGAGACACAAGTACACCAGTCCAGGCTGAATTTCGACTCATCTGTAGAAAGCATTATGCTTCATTGAAGTCTGGTAGAAGGTGCCTGTTGTCTAAATTATACTAAACGAACTCTCATGTGTCTTGCATTTAGCGGGATGTAAATAGCTGGTCTTCTAGAATACAACCCTCTCTCATAAAGTCGTCGAGCAAATATAAAGTGTAAAAATTGGATTCTAATGACAGCATAGAGTTCATGGGAGAACTGTGAAGCTCTCTTACACAATTCAAAAGGCTTTAACCGCCACACAATTTGACATAGACCTAGTGTAGCTTCATAGTGTGACTTTATAAATACTCACTTGATCCAAACGATTTGGCAGTTATCAAACAATATTCCAAATCACGTGACTTAATATTAACATGCCAAAGAATGAGGTCCAGTGGAGGATGCAATATTGAATCAGTTCACTGTTAAAATGTATTGATATGAAATTTTCTTAGAAATATGTGATTACGGCAAATTTACTAATCCTAATAAATGGGTAGTTAATAAGAAAATAAGGAATAGAGGGAATTCTTTTAGGATCTAGGATCAAAATGAATTAAAGAAAAGCTTTCATCAGATGACAATTGCTATAGGAAATCTTTATATATGCATATCTACTCGAACGGAAGCGTAACATTTACCTCAGTTTTTCTAGAACCCATTCCAAGCTGATCAACGTTGCTAGAAACAAAAACTTATTTTATTAGATAATAATTCTCACATCCTACATATCAAATTAATTTCATTAAATAATTTGCCAATTATAGGAATATTATGTAATCTCAAATAATGAAATTAAAGGTTATTTTCAATAAATTAAAAGATATTTTTATCTTTTTTTTACACATAGCAGTTTGTATAGTACTTAAAAAAAGCCATCGAATGTTGGGAAATTCTACTTTAGTTATCCATTTAAAAGTTAATACGACTTATCTTTCTTTTCTGTTTTGAAAATAGAGCTTATTGTCTTCTCCTTAAAAATATTGAAGAGTAAAAAGTTAATTAAAGATGTTAATTTCATTGTTAAGCATTAAGACGCTTTTGTTAATGAGACCTCATACCAAGTTTAACACGAACTGAGGCTATTTACGTACTTAAATTAATCCAATCAGGATTGTCCTCTGAATTGGCTCTCCAATGCTATATAATTTTTTATAAAAAAAATCCCCTACCACTGTTAGACAAGTTATGAAGTGTGTTTGAAGGAAATGTCATGCACCTTTTTCTACAACACTGGGGTGAGATGGTCAAGTGCTTGTCTTTTTCATGGGCCATCTGCCGAGCGACGCTCCCGTCTGATGTGACACGAGGAAAAGGGTGTCATTGGAGAGGACCAACACACTGCCACTTCGATAAAATCACTCACTTGGAATCCAACTGTCACGCGACTTCCCCCATTCTCTTCGTCTAACACGGGATAATAAATCATATTCGATAAAACCAAAAAAATCTTTTAACAAAATCACGAGACGCATATGTTTTTATCTGTCTTTTGATTTTGAATATTTGCCTCCACTGAATTGTATAATTGAATTGTTTTTAAGCGTTTTGAGGGAGCCACAAATTGATAATTTGTTCAAAATGATTTATTCGGATGAATACACACTTTTCTACGATTCCGCTTACGTACCGAAATTAATAATTTATAATCGCAAATTTGATACTTCGAGATTAAAATAATTTTATGTCTAAATCCATCCATATTCGCTCATAAGGAAACATTCTTATTGTAAATAATCTGTTGTCAAATCATAGCTAAAAATGAATTTAATTATGATCAATCTCTAAAAATAAATTTCTTAAGAGGTAGGTATAGCTTGTTCAAGTAAAAATTGTGCATTTTAAAAAATATGTTTTTGAAGTAACAAATTGAAATGTATAATTATTACAAATGCTGCTACTCTCTGTAACACTCATTTTCCACACTATATCTTCAAATAATAAAAAAGAAATACCTTACAAAATTGTTCCAAACAAGAAGACAATCTTTAGTTTCCTTCAATTGATTTTTACTGTTTTAAATTCATTAAATTTCATGCCTCGTTTACCTTGAAGTGGCACTTTTTTTAAAGTGAAATCAATGAAAATGAGGCTTTTTTTATTTCGATAATTAACATTTTCTTATATTTCAGTAATTTTTCTTTAATATAATACATATAGTAATAGCAGAGAAAAGGAATTTAAATTTAAGGACATGAGCAGAGAATGAACAAAATAAAAATACCTTACGCCACAATAGAGAATATTTAACATTTTTCAATCAAATCGACATATTTTCTAGTTGTATATCTAATTGCAGCTTCATGCGATCAAAAGGTTTTTTTCCTCTTCCTTTTTCCCTATCTTCCTTTACTTTATCCTTTTTTTTTTTCTTTTTTTTAAATAAATTATGTCGTTTTGAAATTTTGCGTGTAAATGTAACAAGATGAGTTTTTATTAAGAAGCATAAAATCTTAAGGCATTTTCATAAACAGATTTAATGAGGGGAAAATATATATTGAATTGTGTGTGATTTTGAAAGAAATACACCAAAAAAACATTTGTAAATAAAACTTCTGAGTTAGTGTATGAACCAAATTGTAAGGTAAAAGGGACAAATTCAATTATAGGAGAATGCTGCTTATGATCCGTATCTGCCTAATTATTAAATGATGACAAAATAAAAAAAAAGATAGAACCATTAAACTTTGAATATAGAATTAACGGAAGATATTTTAGAAGAAACAGAAAGTTAAAAGAGATGTTTTGATAAATGAATTACTATACTGTGAAATTGCGCTGGGCTGTTAACAAAGTATTCACTTCGAATTGCGCAATGCAGTAAGTTTTGACTGTCCAGAATGCAATTTATTATTTGAGACACCTCCTTTAATTTTTATTGTTTGATCCCTGAGTGGCCTAGTCGTGATCTCATACTCGACGTTTCTTCTGTTGAATCGTGAGATTAAGTGCAGATGGTCTGAAAACACTTGTCGTGCACATGGGCTGATGCCAGTGGTGCACACATGGGGGAGGGGTCCCCTCCCCACAACCCTTGATTTTTTTCGATTGATTATAATCTTATGTATAGAGTAAGTAAAATTTAATTAAGTATTTGTTATTAATAATTAATTTTATTAATTAATGCTAATTATTTATTCAATAGCATTAATAGCAGGATACGAGAATGGTGGACTTTCACCTTTGGACCCCCTTGAAAAATTCCTGTTTACGCCACTGGTGCCATCTTAAATCGGTTGGTCAGGATTTGAAAGCAAATTCAATGTACAAATACGTGAATAGGCTTAAGTATTAAAAAAAATGCATGCATGTATCTTATAAATAATGATACAAGAATTTGTTTTTATAAAGCTTTACAAAAGAAAACGTTGACTTCACCAATAAATTTTACTAATGAAATATAACTTATAGTATTATACAGTTTTCTAGAGTTAAATTTATACACTGAAGAGCCAAAAAAAAAACTGGTACACCTGCCTAAAATCGTCTAGGGCCCCCATGATCACGCAGAAGTGCCGCAACATGACGTGGCATGGATTCGATTAATGTCAGAAGTAGTGCTGGAGGTAATTGACACCATGAATCCAGCAGAGCAGTCCATAAATCAGTAGGAGTAAGAAGGGGTGGAGATCTGTTCTGAACATCACGTTGCAAGGCATCCCAGATATGTTCAAAAATGTTCATGTCTGGGGATTTCGGTCGCCAGAGAAAATGTCTAAATTCAGAAGAGTGCTTCTGGAGCCACTCTGTAGCAATTCTGGACGTGTGGGGTGTCGCATTGTCCTGCTGAATTTCCCCAAGTCCCTTGAAATGCACAATGGACAAGAATGGATGCAGGTGATCAGACAGAATGCTTACGTACCTGTCACAGTCGTATCTAGACGTATCAAGTGTCCCATATCACGCCAACTGCACACGTCCCATACCATCACAGAGCCTTCATCAGCTTGAGCAGTCCTCTGTTGACATGTAAGGTCCATGGACTCATGAGATTGTTTGCGTACCCGTACACGCCTATCAGCTCGATTCAATTGGAAACGAGACTCGTCAGACCAGGCAACGTGTTTCCATTCATCAACAGTCCAATGTCAATGTTGACGGCGAGGCGTAAAGCTTTGTCCCAGGCGAGGCGTAAAGCTTTGTGCCGTGCAGTCAACAAGGGTACACGAGTGGGCCTTCGGCTCCGAAAGCCCATATCGATGATGTTTCGTTGAATGGTTCACACGGTGACACTTGTTGATGGCCCAGCATTATAATCTGCAGCAATTTGTGGAAGGGTTGCGCGTGTCCCATTCTTGCATGATCTTTTTCCGGCAGCAGAGATGTCGTAGATTTGATATTTTACCGGATTCCGGATATTCACGGTACACTCGTGAAATGGTCGTACGTGAAAATCCAAATTTCATCTCTGCATCGGAGATATGTCCCATCTCTCGTACGCCGACTGTAACACCACGTTCAAACTCACTTAAATCTTGATAACCTGCCATTGTAGCAGCAGTAACTTATCTAACAACTGTGCCAGACACTCGTTATCTTATATAGGCTTTGCCGACCGCAGCGCCGTACTCTGATTTGGTTCCATATCTCTTTATTTGCATACGCATGCCTGTACCAATTTTTTTGACCCTTCAGTGTATATTTTTGAGAAACTGAATCCAAAGAATTTTAATTATTGTGTAGTAACGTATTTATGATTTTGATTTTAACTGAAAATCTTGCTGCTCATATATAAAATATGCATAAAGGGGGGGGGGAGCCCATGGTTCCGGACATCCCCCCAATAGCCCTTAATTTTTTTTCTATTGATTATAATCCTATGTATATAGTACGTAAAATTTAATTAAGTATTTGTTATTGATAATTTATTTTGTTAACTAATGCTAATTATTTATTTTTTACAGTTTTTTGTTCCCGTCTAGTGACAAAATCAAAAGAACGCGTTTGGAGGTGAATTGCGGAATGATACAAGAATGGTGGACTTTTAGCCCCTCCCCCTCCCGCCTTGAAAAATTCTTGTAAGCGCCACTGTTTAGTAATAAAATACATTGACAAATAATCTATATTTCAGTCCCCTTCAATGAGTTTCAGAATTTATTCTGTAGTATTCTAGTTGGACTAATTCACGTTTAATCTATCGAGACTTGAAGTATGTACGTTGACGTGTAGCAGTTTGAAAATTGAGGTGTACACTCAGATATCATCCAAGTGACATGACCATCATCAAAATTATGAAATGCGAGACCGATATCCTTCGCGCGAGTTCGCTTCATATTCCACTTAATAAACCATTAATCAATTGCAGTTTATTCAGATTCGTAAAAAATTTTCAATCTCAAAGATGGTCTGGATGGTCTCTGTGTGTGACATACGTTTTGTTTTTTCTGTGATTGAGTAGTTTTGTAATTCAGGAAGATACGCTTAAGCTGATAATTTTTAAAAAGTTTTAAGCCCGGATTTGAACATTTATTTATATTTTTTAATTTAGGTCTCTGTATTTAACATAACTCTGTAAGGACTAAATATTAAGTTATAAAATCTTTTTTTGATTTTTAAAATTTTTAATTTGAATACCTTTAATATAAAATTTTTAACGCTCATATATTCAGTCAAAAATAATACACACACAGTCTTTCATGCCAATACGTTCTTTAAAAATATGTTGTTTTTTTTCGATTCTGATATTTAATTCTTTTTCCCTTTCACTAAATGAAATCGCAAAATAACAATCAAAATAACTTCATACATATGCCATTATTTTTTTTAATTTGAAATTCATTCTTCGTCAAAATATTAACTTTTGAATTTGTTATATCACATGTAATTATTTCGAACATCAGTTCCTACATTTTTTCAAAAATATATTCTTTTGTTTTGGTACATAACCAACATATATCGTAATGTCTGACTTTCATAGAAATTATTATCATTCGCAGGTAATTCTACTTTTTGAGGTCCTCATAATGGTATGATGTGGGAGTTTGGAGAGTGAAATGCCAGCTCAGAGAGAGATGTTGTCCTCATTACTTGCCCATGGTTCAGAATTACGAGGCTCATAATCAATAATTCTCATATTACTTCTAAGTGCTACAATAATGAGCATTCATTCAATCACAAATGCTTTTGTTAACTTTCATGATGATAGGCCCTTAAATTAAAAATATATTTAGAATTGTAATATTTTTAATTGTTTTCTTCGAAAAATTCATTTTATTTAAAAGGTTCTTTTTTTTATCTACAACCCTCTACTATTATTCGACATTATTTTTTTTAAATTTGGTAATAGAAGTATTTAAACTTTTTAAACTGATAATCAATACATTTTGTTTGAAAAACTTTATTTAAAAACTATGATTTACTTTAAAATGGAAACTAATCATTGTCTTAATGAAATTTTTCGCTTACCTTTTCTAAAAAGTCTCATTCGTCACTTTTATGTAACTGAAAAAAAAAATATTTTTTAAAGAATTTTATCTTTTATGGGCTTTAATAAAATATGTCAGTTTTTTAGCTGAAAAGGACACATTGTTGTAAGCTGCTGTATAAAATGATGCACTTTCTGGAAACTTAATTGAATATTTGATTGCCTTAAATTGTTACTATTTTACAGGCCTGATTCAGATCCAAGTCGCTTCTACCCTCTAATTCCTTCGGTTATTATTTTTTTCTCTATGTACCCTCAATATATGTAAGGACTCTAAATGACTATTGCTTCTCTAATAGCAATCAATTCAATGGTAAAATTTCATTCGTAAAATATGGATATTGTAACAATAAAATTTTACTAAGAAAACATATGTTATATTTTTATTAAATTAAATATTCTTTTGCAACTAGACTGCTTAAAGTAGCTAGGCAGTTAACCGAAATAATGATAATTCTTGCAATTTTTTCAAATCCTTGCCTTTATTAGTGTTGTATTTTTTATTTCTTCAAAATAATTCATATTAAATGCAGAATAACTTCATTTAAATTAAACCTAAATCAATTGAAATTTAATGTTCGAACATTTGTAAGGGTAGAATGAATACTATAACAAATTATATCTAGAATGTATTATTTTTTTCAATATCAAATGTGTTATGTTCATTATCAATATTAGGTGAATCCTTAATGTTTCAAAATGTTACAATTTCTGCATTTCACTTGATTTTTTAGCTTATTTGAATACACAATAGATAACATTTAACTTCCTAATCCTTCTCCGTAAGTTTTCTTATTATTCCTATACTTGAAGAATGACAGATTTCACTTTTAATAAATCAGAAATATTCATTCTCAGGGGAGCTTTACGTGAATTCTTATCTGAACGACAAGAAGATTTTGGATTTCACGAACAATTCACCCTCTTGCTCATTTTTTCTCGCTCCTCTTGAGATTTGGGAGATATTTTGCTGCAAGAATATATACTCTTCCCTCCTCCTCGACTGCTGTGGAAGTGTGGCATATTGACTTGCAATTTACAACTGCTTTTCCTACTTGATTGAGTTTGTCCCGAGGGTTCGCTGTAATTCCGTGAGCATACTTCAATCCATGATTTGCATAACAACCACGTGCCTATCATGCTCTGGGGCATTAGATGCACATCCATTGGTTCGAACGTAACCCTCTGCGCAAAAACAGATGCATTTACAAATAACTGATTATTTACTGTAAATGGGAATGATATACATTTATTCCCATGGACTTATGATGCGAATAAACATAATTATAAAATATTTATAGTACTTCTTGGGCTTCTAAATAAATTTGAAATTCAAAACACATGTAGGTCATAATATTTTTTTAAATAACATCCAAATATAAAAAAGCTATAAAAGGTAAATGACTAATGAAGTAAGCATTAAGAATTCTCGAGTTATTTAGATGTTCAGTTTAAAAAAGCTCTAATTTGGTTACGTAATATATTTCCAAGATTTTATTGAAATCTGTAGCTATGCATTTTACTCTTGCTTTGTACATTAGGAATATATTCTATTTGCAAATTTTTTTTGTAATGCAATACTACTTTGTCTTGCTTGTGAATTGCTTTAGTATTTAATTTGAGCTGCTTATGAACCATTAACTCTTACAGGACCTTAAGGCTGCTAAGAGTAAATATTAGTATGTAACTGTTTATTTTAGTTTGCTTAGATATAAAATAAATTTAAAAAATTATTAAAATATATATATATTTATAAATGCGCAGTTTTTACTAGGCATTTGTTTTAAGTTGTTCTGATATACTTCATTATTGAACAAAATTATACTTACCAAATCACATGACACAATAAACTGAGATAAGTAATAAGAAGTATAAAATTGGATAATGTTTTATCATTGGTACTAATTGATTTGACAATCCTTTTTTTTTTTTTTAAATGCGTTCTTGTTTATGCAAGTGTATTCGGCATATATTTTATTTCCACATTCTGTATAAAAAAACCCAGATACGTGGTTAATCTATTTTAATGAAAAAGCTAAAAGGCTGAAGAAAAATTATTTTTATAGAATCAGGCTGATTAAGTTAATTTATAATTAATTTGTAAAATCACTCTTCATAGAAATGACGTGAAATAAGCATCGAAAAGGTGAAAAGGGCAATCAAGTATTTATTCTCTCACACTGGAATTTCAATTACACTTCAACGCAATATCTTGGTTTTCTTTTCACTTTCTCCATTCCTCTGTAATTATCTTAGCTATAAAGCAATATGTACTATGAGAAAATTAGTAAAAAGTAATCAATTAATCAAGCTAAAATATGAGTACCCCCAAGAACATTTTTGCGGCACGGCCTGTATATCAGCACACACAGTATATAATATGTAATAAAATATCCAAATTTCTCTTAAATTATGAAAGATAGTAGCAGAGAAATATCGAGTATCAGGAAGTAAACATTAAATTTTTTTCTGTTCTTTTATATACATGCTTATTATAATGTGTGATTCGAAATAAGCCTACTTTCTATGAATATGGATTTTTTTGCGGCTCATTCAAAATTAAACCTTGTTTGTCTGACCCCCACACACAACTTTGCTTTTGAGTTTGACACCCTTGACCTAAAAGTATTGTGAAATAATAAATTTACGTTATGAAAATAAAATAAAAAGTTTTTAGCCTATGAAAGTTCCTTACCTGGAAGTGTTTATTTGAATATAAATATTCATACTTACGTATGTTTTGCTTTTAGCAGAAATATGTTTCTTGTTGATACGAAGAACTGAATTGTGTGTGAAAAATTATGTTTTTGTTTCCCTATTTTATGGTGCATTCGGTAATCAAATTCTTCGTTTCATTACACCATTGTTAAGGATATTATATATATATATAAACCCAATCGCTTCTAGATAACTTATTTCCAATATTTTTCTCCCAAATTGATATACGTTTAACTCAATTATAACATTGTTAATCTTTGTTTGAAGTAGAAAAAGGCTTTTATTGTTCAAATTTCTTATCTTGAATCTACAATTCCTGTAATCAACTATAAATGATTTTAAATAATTCATTTTTAATAATTGCAAGTGACAATACTTTATCATCATAGGTATTTGTATCTAATTCTATGCCTTTTTCAACTTTTTTTTTTTTTTTTGTTGTTGGGATAGATTTTTAGATTCCCGATATAAAAAATTTTGGGGAAACATTTATTATTTTCTTAATGATTCCTTTCTACTCACATATCTCTATTTTCCCCCCTTCTTAAAAATAATGTTTAATATTCTTGAAGATATTGATCCCACTTTCAGTTATTCCTTTTTAGTAAGCGACTGTGTAAAATATTACAACAAATAACAGATTGTCTCAAACTTATAAAACGTAATTTTTTAAATGTCAGAAATGCGGTTTTTTATTAGGTTATTTTTTATTAATATCTTTAAGATAAATTACCTTTCAAAACGATGCTTCTGATTAAATAGTTTCTTATTAAATCTATACTCCTGATTATCTTGGGTGGGAGATTTATAAATTCTTTCTCATTTAATTCAAATTTTAATTATATTATGGTTTTTTATTTGTAGTATAGCATCACAAATTCTGCATTAAGATATGATTTTGATAACAGTTAATATTCTATGCAATTTTTCTTTAAAATAGGAGAGAGGAAAGATGAAAGATGTGTAAGATATAATTTTTCTCGGAAACTTCCACAGTTGTGGTCATTTTAAACACAATTTTAAAGTTAAAGGCAAAATTTTAATCCATTTTTTAAAAAATTTTCCTTTTATTTTTTAACATTTACGTAATTAAGTTCAGGCAAAATTATTAACAAAAAGCTTCATTTGTTTTATTCGTACCACATTTGTAAAATTGAGTGTTCATACAGTAATAAGTGAAAAGAATATTATTTAAATTAATAATTATTAGCAATTAAATGTAAATAAATTCAAAATTATTGTTCAGTAAATATGAAAAAAAATTATACAAATTAATAAAAGAAATACAATGGCATCACATTAACAGTTGAACCCAGTGGCGCACATAGGAATTTTTCAAGGGGAGGAGGGGGTCCAGGGTCGAAAGACCAGCGCTCTCGTGTCCTGCTACAATAGGTCACCCAACATATTCTTTTGATTTTGTGGATTTTCGGGAACAAAAAACAGTAAAAATTAATTATTGAATAAATAATTAGCATTAATTAATAAAATTATTTATTAATCACAAATAGTTAATTAATGTTTACGTACTATATACATAAAATTATAATCAATCGGGGGAAAAAATCAAGGGCTCGGGGGTTCCGGACTTGGGGACCCCCACTGGTTAAAACTATACATTTAACTACGAAGAACTAAAACAATTTTCTGTAATTACTTGACAAATTATTATAAATCAGGATCCTTAAAACAGTTTTCTTCGTTACTTTTCTGTGCTTTAGTTTAAAAAATCTTTATTATCTTCTAAGGCTTATCTTGCTCTATATTTTCAATACTTTTTTTAAGTAGTTCTGAAATTATGTGTATTTATATTCATATTCAATGTATTATGTCATTATATCATGTCATTATGTGTATTCATATTAATTTATATTCCAGCTATTACTTTTTGACTCCATAAATACTAGAGAGACAAAAGTTATTTCATTGATCACATGATTCTAACGGAAATATGTTTTTCTCTCTTTCATCTCACACCAATTAAAAAAATGAGTTGCTTTTTAGGTATATATTTCCCATGTTAATAAATAAATTTTGGAAAGTTAAGTTTGACGCGAAATTTTTTCAACATTTTATTCCATTTATTAGCTGTCACAAATGTAAGAAAAATTTAACGTTTTTATTAATACATCCAAATTAGTTTGACTTTATTGTATTCTATAATGATAGGGTTATGAAAAGTTTGGTCTTAAAAATCCCGAGTAGATCGACAGAAACGTTTATTCAAATTCATCAGAAAATGTACATTCTAATCAGAGTAAAAAGATATTTGCTTAGAAGATGCTTAGGTAGATTTTAAATACAAGTGATTTACAACGGAGATACTTATGACATACTTCAAGGTGGGAAAGTTAATAGTTATAACTATTAAATTGACAAATTGGTAACAGCATTTCGCTTATGTCAGGTAAAAAGGTATAAAAATTTATTGATGCGAATGAAATCATTTTTTTTTCCTCTTAAAACTTGAATTTATTGAATTCTCTTATCAATTTTAATATTCATTTAAATTTTCACTTTGTGGAATATTTTCTGTATTATATATTAGGAAAACAGAGGTTAAAGATAATTTTTTATGCTTGTATTTAAACATAGGGCAATGAAAAAAGGTTTTTTTTTTTAAAAAAAATTTTTACGCGCAAGAGCTTTTAATTTATACTAAAATATTAGCAGAAAAATGTGTAAAAACTAATCAATTTCTTCTTCTTATGCTCTTAGACAATAGTTTTTAAAAATATTATTCAAGGTTTCAGAAATCAGTTTCATTATTTATACAGGAAATGATTCAGCAAGATTTCTTCACCAAAGACTATGATTTAAAAAATAGAATAACGAAAATACATCATTCATAATTTCATTCAAGAAAAAGGAAATAAAAAGCTTATATTAAATAATTCAAAACTTCAAAAAAGGATTGAATAATAACAATTAAGAAGTCATGCACGATATGTAATTAAAATTACAAAAGCGAATTTTTCTAAGAGACTATTTCTCTAGTTATATTTTCTATTAAAAAACTAGTCCTGTTTCATATCAAACCAAGAAACATTTAAGTTGCTAATTTCATTGAGTTAAAATGCGATTCATTATTATTAATGGTTGTAGATTTTTTCAAAAGAGAGAATTGAAAGCTTTCCGAGAGTTTTCCCAATGTTATGAGACAGATTTTATTGGCCAATGCGAACTCACACAAGAAACAGAGTTGGACAGATTTTTCTTTCTTTCATTTAAAGTTCAGGAGGGAGGAAATAAAAGAAATTTTAATTACGGACTGAATGGTAGCTTTCAAGTCCATTTGTTAGACAGTCGCTTCGATGAAATCGATCCAATCCACCCGTGGTGGGCGATAAAGAGGTGATTTTTTGGTGTCCCCGTCCATTCTTGGGAAGTGATCAAACAGTCTTGCGAAGTGACAGTCGTTTCGGAAGGGAAGGAAAACTCCGATGAAATTGTTTTCTTTCCCGAAGTGAAGAGCAAATTTCCTGACAGCTGAACACGTCCCCTCCGCTCCTTGTTTGTTCTCCTCTCTCCCTCTTCCGATAATTTCATTAACTCCGTTCCTCTCCGCTCCACACAGATGAGCTCACGGTCTAAAGAGGATTTCGAACTGCGTTTCAAATTATAAACACAGAGAACACTGGCTAGGTTCTTCAAAGCGCTGAAAAATGGCTCTTTATTTAAATGCTCGGGACAATAGATGGGTTTCAGTTAGAAAGAAAATTTAATATCTACGTTTAGCAGCAACTGGAAAAGATCTCAAGAGTACAAGAAGAAAATAATGAGAACAGGTACAAAATATACTCCCGATAAAAAAGATTTTTTAAAAAAAGATTTTAAATTTATATTTATAATTGTAAAATAACTATTTAACCACATATATGTATCTGCATATGAATGTATATATAATCATAAACTAAATCGTTATAAATCTAATGAAGCAAAGAAATAAATAGAAATATCAAAAGACAGTAAAAGTCAAAAATAAGTATAGTAGCAGTAGTACAGTAGCAAACTCTTCGCCTTAGAAACCAAGATTGTACGATTAAATAAAGTTTAAAGGTCAATCAAACTTTCCCTATATTTGCCTATACAACTAGGCAGCAAGAAAGAGAAAGTAGTGTAAGAATATGATCCATTAATGCTAAAGATTAAAGATAAGACTAAGATAAGATTAAAGATAAAAACTAAAAGAATAATACTAAAAATACTAAAACTAAGGTGCCAATACATATAAGCTATAAGAGTACAGTACTTAATAAAAATAAGTGGATTCCAAGTTTCAAAGGTTCTTTATTTTAATTGGCAACATTAAAATTCAAAGGTGGTATTATAATTTAAGCACACAAAAAAATCATAATTTGTATAAGATCCGTATCTTTTATTTTAGTTGCTGTTATTTTTCTTACAAAGTTTTAGTTTAACTCCATAGTGTTAAATTTATAAATCTCACTCTATTTAACTACGTATAAGTCCATCTCAAATAACAGTAAAAAGAAAATAAAGAAAAATGTATTTCTCTTAAAAAGAAAACTACAGATTTTATCTATACCACTTTTTTTTTCATTGCGCAGAATAGCTTGCTTTATGAGAAGGTTTGATAGATCTTTTAGTCCACATCCATTATTTTTAAAAGAAATGAGTAAAACCGTATCGATTTAAACAAAAATAGGGACTAAATTATTCGATTTATAACATGTTTATTTTCTTTATGTCTTAAGAACATAAAGGTTAACCGAACTTTTCAGTGCTCTTGGGAATATTACACGAAATGGCACTGATAAGTTATTAGGGTTCAAATGAATTATTGTCTAATATTTACCGCATATATTGATACATTGAAAATTTTTACAATATTTAGAAAAGAACTTGAGTTATTTAGCTTAACCCACAAGATGTTAAAAAGAAATTTACGTCAACCAATCTATTAACAGACATATTTTTAAAAAAAAGCTTAATATAAAATTATAGATAATCAATGTAATTTTTAATAAATATATCTTTAGATATTAATGCAGACTCTGTTTGGCCCCCTATTAAAATGGAGAAACACTCCTTTTCTCTATAAAAGGTCAATTAGATATGAAAAAGAATAATCATTCGATCCATTTTCTTTTGCTCCTATTCCAAATTTTCTATAAGATTCTTTTTTTAAAAAAAAGCTGAATGAATTAAATCAAAAACTATTCTGCAGAAAGCGAATATGATACATTTTTCAAGAGTTATCATTCAGTAATAAATAAAATTACTAATGTTGATCGAATATGTATAATTGTATAACTGAACGCCTTTTGATTTACTTCGTATGCGGTCATGGAAGCTTTTTGTAGAACATAATATAGTTCTCTCTTTTTCTCCTTTCTCTTTCTCTCTCCTCTGCTTTTCTCTATTTCTCTCTAATCTCTGTTTTTGTCTCTGTTTTTCTCTCTTCTCTCTCTTTTTCTCTCTCTATCTCTTTTCCTCTCTCTTTCTATCTCTCTTCCTATCTATCTCTCTTCCTATCTATCTCTCTTCCTATCTATCTCTCTTCCTATCTCTTTCTCTCTATCTCTTTTCTTCTTTCTCACTCTCTTTCTTTCTCTCTCTATTTCTTTCACGTTCTGTGTGCACGTGCGCGGAGGGGGAGTAAGAGAATTCATTAACAATTTTATTACAATATTGAAGAGATTTTGAATCCTTGTAGGGAATTGTTTTCTTCTTTCGAATTTATTCACTGATCACTTCTGCTACCTATCGAAATTTTGTTACCTTAATGCAAGAGCCAATTTCCTGTAAAGAAAAGAAAACAAATTAAAAATTTCTGAATAAACATGATTCACACACACTTACATGATACTTGGTAAAAACTTTGAGTCCACAGATAAAACTAAAGATATGAAAATTCGCATTATATGAAAATCGTAAAAATTGATAAAGATTGATAGCACTAATAAAAGTCTTTTTGATTAAAAGGATTTTGAAATACAACGTTCTTTTGATACATATTACAGTAATTTTACTAAAGCAATTGTACAACCTTAACTGGGCAATTATATTAACTGATGAGTAAATGCAAAATTCTTAAGTAACCGTATACTTACAAAGATAGGAAACACAATCTATCAGTATGTTTTTGTACTCTAAATCATGTAATAAATATTTTAAAACTGAATGCGAAAATGTTTGGACACTTTAAAGGGACTGCACAAACAAATTCAGATTATCATGAAAAAATAATTTTCCATATTCTCAAACGAAATCTCCCTACTTTTATGTGATTAATGCTCTTCTCTTAATGTGTGAATACTATTTTACTTCAGAATATTTTTCCTTAAGCGAAATGAGCATAAGTGAAGGTCAATTTTCAAATTATGTATGAATTCTCCGAGCAGAATCTTAAAAGCTAACTGAGTGTAGAGAATCTAAAAAAAAAAACAAATATTAAATATATAAGAAGGAAACTATTTTAAAGTATATTATAATGTATTTCTAAAATCAAAAGAAAAAGTTCGGGTCGTAAAAGTTGCCACAAAAGCCTAATCTTTATTCATCCCAATAACTTTAAAAAACTCTTATTCTTTCCTCGCAATAAAACTAATTTTTTTTTCCAATTTGTTAATAGTGTATCATGGCTGAAATCTGAAAGAACACTTAGAGGTAAATAAAAAAATAATTTTTATATAATAGGAAAACTTAGATCTGATTACAAGTTATTTTTTTCTCATACTTTGGCTTTATAATTTGCTCATTACCAACAAATCTTTTAATGAATAATAGGAAACACATGCAATGCGCAAAAGTCAGTGGCACGCACAAAACTTTTTCAGAGAGGGGGGGGGGGTTGAAAGTCCACCATTCTCGTATCATACCTCAATACGCCGCCAAATATATTCTTTTGATTTTGTCGATTTTGGGATCAAAAAACAGTAAATTATCGCATTAATAATTAGCGTTAATTTGTAAAATAAATTGTTAATAACAAATCTTTAATTAAATTTTACGTACTGTATACATAGGATTATCATCATATCATCAATCGGAAAAAAAAATCAAGGGCTGGGGGGGGGGGGTAGTCCGGACCTGTTACTTTCTCAGAATAGGTTGTTTTCATTCTCTACTTTTTTGTCTTGCACAATTTGAAACATATACGAAAAAATATAACTAAAATTATTACTGTATAACATTTTAAATTATATTTCAAAGACATTCATTTCGATAAATGCTTTGAATATGAAATACAAATTGAAATCGATGGGAAAATTCAAACAAAAAATAGGAAGAAAATGAATTCTGTAGTTATGATTATTTACTTAATTTTATTAAAATTATACCGTATTAAAGATGTATAACATACAATGGTTATTTATGGTCTTAACATATTTCGTCATTTTAAAACAATATCAGATAAGAATTGCATATTTGAGTTAATTCTTCTCTTCAAACTTCCAGACCACCGGCTTAGGAAAAGTGAGATCTAAATACTTTATATGCAATTGTTTTCAATATTATATACATTGGGGAGCATTGAGCCTAAAATCGTTATGTCACAATCCCAAGATTCTGCGATTAGGTTTTCTCGACCCCTCCACACACAACCAATGTTAAGTACAAACTTATTAAACATGTTCTGTTTAGAAGTGGAAGCGACAAATAATAATTATTAATATAAATACAAAATTCTAATGAATTTTATTATATTATTTTTAATAACGTAAAATATTTTGAACATCTAAACAATCACTGTCATTTAGAACTTATCAACGAAAAATTTGTTAGCTAATCGTATATTAATCACTTAAAAATAAATAAGAGATATTTAATTATTTTAAATTGAACGTTTTGTTTATGTTCTGAAATATTTATATATTCTTATCTGAAAAGTCGTTGGTTCGAAAACCGAGTTTATGTGCATCAAACTTTTTTAAAAGGAGAACGAGTTTATAAGCACTTACAGGTAATAAACAGGTTTGAAATACAGGTAACACGGTCCAAGAGAAAGCCGCATTTCTTTTTTAACACGACTTATTTGCTTTAATACGATTGGTCACAACTATAGGATGTTACATACAAGTAAAGTGGACTAAATACAATAATTAACTGCTGGTTTACTTTCTGAGGAATTAAACTTGATGCAAGTATGGAAAATCATTTTTTAAAACGTAGAATGTGCTCTGAAATTCCGAAGGAATCTGAAGATTTGCTTAACTGGGTACCAAGATTTATAAGAAGAACTTTCAAAACCAAAACAGCAAAACAAATAACAGAGATATAAATAATTTTCTGACAAAAAGTCCTCACCGCAAAATATTTTTGAAAGTAGTTTGTCTTTTCAAAACGTCATTACTGGATAAAAATCTTTATTAGACTAAATCATAAAGGATACAGTGGATTTTTCTATTGAGGATCACGATTTCGATTCATCTCACAGTAAACATATACACATATTATAGAGAAGTGTAGCGAGCAGTCAATTAATATTATTTATGTGTTTTTAATTTGAAGTTCTTATACTTTCTCAAATATGTTATAGAAAATACACATATTTAAAACCGGAAACAGCTAATTTTTCGTTCCCTTTTGGCACGATTTTTCAAATTAAATAGTTTTTTGTGTATTTCTTTTTACATGACTTTTAAAATATTTAAATATTCAAGTATAGAGCACCTCCTCCCCCTCCTTTCCATTTTTCTGTATGAAACATCCATTTCTTTGCACGGTTTTTCGAGGTACAAGTTTTTATATAAAAGGAGGGAGAATAGTTAGGTGTAATAATTATATGATTTATTTTATTATCATGTGCGTTATTTTTTTCCGAAAAATTATCGTTATTTTTCCTTCTTATTATATATCAATATATGTCATTATTAGTACTTCATTTTAATGTTTCTTCCCACGAATTTAGTTAATTTCACTTGAATTCTGATATAAAAAAATTGATCTATTTCTCTTTTCGATATTTATATTATTATATATATTTGCACTTATTATCATTTTTAATACTAAATAATAGTCTACTGACTTACAACTATATCTAATTCACATTTATTTGAAAGGTTATTACAAATCAAACTAGACCTAGGATATTTGAATTTTGAATATTCAGAGAATTTAATAGCTAAACAGTTAACATAGTGCTTTGTTATTTCATGAATGCATAAAAAAGACACTATAAATTGATGCTTCCGAATCAATAACAAAGAAATTTGGTACTATTGATCTGACTAGGTTTGTTTTTGTGTTTATCTTTTTTTACCTTCTGAGTTGAATAAAGCTGTAAATTCACTTTTCTAATATAGCAATTGATATTAGCTTGTTTATGGCTCATATGAATTTAAAACTGCACTTTTAAATAACGTATAGGGCATAATTATTTTATATGACTCTTCACATAAAAATTATTCATTCCATAATAATAAACATACAGTTATTACCAAACTATCTTATGCACAGCAAAAAACAAAAAAAATGATGTATTCATCTATATTAAACTGGCTTCAAGATATAATTATACAAACTGACTCTGTGTGTGTTAAAAATGATATATGAAATAGAAAAATTATAAATTTTTGTAATTTATCGGTTTTAAATTTGGTTTTAAATCGGTTCAGCAAGCTAGTAGGAGGCTCTATCGTGTTTTCTTTTCTACATTTTTAAGGAAATAAATTGAAAAGTTTGTATAGTATGGAGCTGAAGTGTGTACTTTAGTAATTGCTTTTGAATTCGTACTATTTTTTTCTGTTTGGAAGTATTTCGTTAGAAGTTTTACTCTAATTGGAATAACGCTCCAAATGAATAAGTAACTTTCCACAAAACTTCTAAAGCAAATAACGCATAATTATTTAATAAATACCCAAAATTATCAGAAGTTTCCTCTAAAAAAAGCAACCTTTTACATAGAAAGACGAAAATAATTTCGCAAAAATATTTACTTATTTTCCCAAGCTCAAAAAAAGCAGCTTTAGAAAAATACAACAAGTAAATCAATGACCCAGCAAGAATCAGAATTTAAGAAAACTACCATATTCGCTCTGTGAAAAACCATTTCCATTTATTTCAGTTTTTTTTTTTTTTTTTTCAAAGAAAAAAGTAAACTTAAATGTATTCGAAAACAAAATTTAATGCTTAGTTAAAAAAAAAATAGCTTGTATGTAAAAAATGTATGCCAATCACTATATAGTTCTAAGGGACATGATTCACCTCCCGCGGATAGTAAAGCAAAATCATTAACTAGGCGCTGAGAGATTTCGCATGTTGACTCCGGCGGGTTACATTAATTCTATGTTCAACTGTATCGTTAAAAGCGATCCCGATTCCCGGGAGCGAATGCCGCTATTCACAATATCTGAATCTTGTATCCTTTCGTTAAATATTTTGCGATTGCGAAAATAGTCGCGCCGAATCCTTAAGGCGCGGAGAAAGGAACAAAAATGCGCATTTGGAAGTGATTGATACCTACGACAAGTGATGTGTTAAGCGAGCGAGAGCCCGTTAGTGAGCGTTATTACCTTTCCTTGAGCGCATCTTTTGAGTCGGGAGACCCAACACAAATCGATTCATCTTCTCTCTTCTTCATCCAATCAGAGCCGGCATCGCGGTGTCAACAGGAGAGCCTCCCTTCCATCCCCCTCTGTCTTGAGGCGAGAGGAGATCGTCTCCTGATTGGTGTTCCGATGCACCATTGCCATTGGACCACCATTGCCGAAGCCCCGCCGACCTTATCACCATGGAAACAGATTCGGAAGATTCCCTCCCCGCCAGCGACAGTGGCGGAATTTCTTCCGCATGTGTCTCTATCAGGTGCTGTGTTTCGAACACTGGGTACCTTATTCCATCTGAAACTGGAAAAAGCGTTCGTTATTATTTCCATGGTTCGGACGCACCATTTCACCCTAGCTGTGCTAACGATCGACGGGATGTTAAACACACTTTTGTGGAGTGTTTTGTAGAACTGAGTTTTTGTTTCCGTACTCGAAAGAGAAAACTAATCTGAGAAATGGTTACCGTTCTCTTCTCTCGAAATCAAAAGTAAGTTTTGTTTCAGCTTTTGATTTGTTTCTTCTTATTATTTTTGTTTGAGGGGATTTATCGGAGTTTTTTTGGACTGAAAAATGCTTCTCTCTTTGTATTCTTCTATTTGAGCGATCATAAATATGTGACACATTTCAAACTAAATCAATTCAAACAAAAGTAAATACGCAAACTTTTTCTTTGCTGTAACTGAAAACAGCTTTATTGATGAACTTATCCGACGTTTAGTTATTTCACAGATGAAAATAAAAATAAATACTTCTTAGAACAGGAGAATGGGATAAATAAAATCACCTTCTTTGTAGTAAAACTCTAAAATAGTTTTCGGTTTTTAAAGAAACAACATTTTATAAATTATTATTATAAAAAAATTATAGTTATTTATGGATTTCTTTGGATATTTTTTGTTTAAATATAGAACAAGAACGAAATATGACAAGACTGCCAGTAAAAGAAATTGGCTTAGAAATGTTACAACCGTGATCAAGAATCGCCAAAAATAACATCAAAAAACGCTTTAGTATGTATTTATTAACGCTTTAGTAACGCAAAAGTATTTACTAGAATTTCATTCCAAATTTTTATATTGAATTATTGTGTTAGAAATCAAAACAAAAATTTAAATTGTCATACTTTTCTCACGTCATACTCTACGGTATCAGGAACATTGAAAAGAAAGAAAAAAAAGAAAAATTCTTCCACTATACTAAAAGAACAAAATTTGTCTCAGCTGAAATTCGAATAAATTAAATGCACTATCATATTAATATCGCAATATCACATTAATATTCCAAGACATCTAAATAAATATTTTTCTTAACAGGTAGCATAACCCATACGCAAATAATTATTGAAATTGCAGATACTGTATTTCTGCAGCCTGATACCCAGTAATGAACAACCCCCTAAATTTTTTTTAAAATACATCTTCTTGTTAAACATGTCTATTCAAAGTTATTTAATTATGTGTTTATACATAAAAAAATAATGCCAATACATATATCGTGAACATGAAACTTTGTTCCTTCTAAGAACGTCTCCTTGCAAAGATTAATCTCTATCATACAGTGGCTTACTTTGAAGGATCGTAATAGATTTCAAAATAAAAAAGTTCAAATAGCATGGATGAAAAAAACAAATTTTCTTTTGAGCATTAAGTAATTCTAAAAAACATAAATATATTCAGTGTTAAAAGAGTGCCAGATAAAATATGCTTAGAATTTTACTCTGTATTTTAAGTAGATTGCAGAAACAGCTACTTATTCATTATTTTCAATCAAAAAGGAAAGTCATTATGAATTTCATAACAAATATTTAGAAATTACAGTAAACATAGGGGCTATAGAAAAAGGAAGTTAATACCTATTCATTATAGATAATATCATTTCCGCTTAAAAGTAAAGGGAAATAACAAAGCTTCTAAGAACAAAAGTTCTAAGAAGAAACCCAGTTAATTGAAAAGTCAGAAGCACCTGAGATATTTTATTAAAGGTTTTTTTTTTTATTTTAAAAGTATACAAGCAAATATTGAACAAAAATTATGAACAATGTGGTTCAATTTACTACAAACAGGGGGGGGGGGAGAATATTTTTAATGAAAATCCATAGCCATAATGAAATGTAAATTTCACTTATATATGCAGCTAGAAACTCTGCATTTAAACGTTAAACTTCACTTTAAGAAAAATACTGTTACAACGACAGCAGCGGCATATAAAATAAATTTAAATAGAAAAACGATAACATGTATATTAAATTTTAAACTGTAACTTTCGACATATGTCGTTAAAATTAAGTTACAACAAAACCCTTTTAAAGAGAAAAGTACAGGTATACATAGTAAATTTCACTCATAGATATATAAAGATCCGCATAAAAAAGATCATATACTTACTGGGAATTTTGTGAATATGAACAGAAGTAAAATATTTTTTTTTAAATTCTGAAAATAAAAATTTCGTTTAAAATGCATGTTAAATTATTAGGAAACACATTCAACTGTACTTTAAGTCATAAGTATGCAAAAATTGATTAGTTTCATTTTTTCAAAAATTTAAATTTTGCGTAGCTTTAAGCTATTTCATTTTGGGGGTAATTTTATATTCTTAATTGGGGAATAATGGTGAATGAGCATTCAGTTCTGTGATAAAAAAATAATAACACAAATTGCATACATTTTATCCTTCTTAGAACGAACTTTGGAAAGGTTTTCAAAAGTTCGTTGTGGTCTTCATAAATTACATTTATATAGGAACATGTTTAAAAATTTAATAGTATTCACCATGCTATAAAGGCTTTAAATTAAAGAAGACTACAACAGAAAAATGATTGGCCATTTCTTATAGTGAAAAATGTAGATAAAAGGCATTCAAAAGTGTTTTTTAAAAAATATCACAAATAGTTTTTTAGAAGAAACTCAAAATTTATCAAAAAAGAATTATAAAAGACGGAAAGGGAGTTTAGAGCTTTCAAAGAATACAAGCATAAAAGATAAAAAAAAAAAAGATAAAAGATTTTGTTTCTTAAGAAAGAACCTTTTTTTTTAAAAAATTTGCGTGATTAGATGTTCAAAGCTAAGTTCTTTGAACGTTATTAAATAAAAGAAAGTGTACTTTATTTAATCAAAAACACATTAAGAGTTACAAAAAGTCTATTTATTTAAACTCTATGTTAAAAAGTCTATTAAATATATTAAGTCTAAAAGTAAATGCATCCATTTTTGAAAATATTCTTCGGAAGATATGATTCTTACAGGGAAAGCACGCGAGCTTATCACCTGTTGAAAAATCCAATAACTTGCTTAAGACTTTCACGCCTTCAATAATCTGCCATTATGCACAAATTATTATTATTATTATTATTATTATTCTCACATATTAAGAAACTTTTCAAAGTTTTGATGTTGGAAGCAATTTTAAAAGTAATAGTATAATTTACCTCTGAAACCATTTTATTGAAAGATTTACATTTATAAATACTAAAATTATAAATAATTTAGAACAATCTACTGTTGTTTCTTAAAGCATTTTTTTAAAATATTATTTAACATTAATTTTTATGTATCGTGATAAAGCAATCTTTATTTCACTTTCTTTTATTTTTTAATGCATACTGAATTTGGAACAATAGGAAACCTTTTAGAAGAGGATCCTTCTTTCTCTTTTGCATTTATTATTTCGAGATGGCACGCGTTATGTCTTCTCATAAAAACTCGTTTTATTTAGTTTCATATGTGTTAGCAGTCAAATTTTCTGGTATAAAAAAAAATGATAAATCAGTGAATGGTTAAATTTGTAAGAGTGTTACACATTTAGATTTCCATTTATTTTTGTGATTACTGAAATATGTCGCAAGGAAGAAAATTGAACCAAAAATAATTTGTAATTAAAAAAACCAGATGATTTAAAAGGATTTTAAAACTGAGCCATAAAAAGAAAATTTCAAAGTTGTTTTCCAAAATTGCCTTATTTGTAACTTATAATAACTCTTTGAAATTATGTAAGTCATTTTCATTGAAAAGATTAAAGTTAAAATCAAAGGAATGCTTAGTAAAAGTAAAGCTTTTGACTAATTCATATTTCACTAAAAAGGAGGTGCTGGTGAACTTTTTATAAAGAAAGGGCAGAAAAGACACTAACCCATAATCATTCTAATAGATTGAATCTCGATAAAAATATTCTGTTTTTTATTTCTTTCTTCCTTCTTAATAACAAATTACACACTGAGTGAAAAGTGATGTAATTAAACAACATCTGCATGACTTGATGTCCGACTAAACGACTATGATACTTTGAATAAAAATATACAAATAAATATAAAAAGAAATTTTTGTACCAACTATTTATGGTAACTATAAGCTAGTTCATTTGATAATAAGAAAATTTATTAATAAACAAATTTAGAATGTATATTTTATTTCATGATTTCAAAAATCAATGTTTTTTCTTACTACTAATTTCACCATCACAATTATGGCTTTGAGTAAATGGTAGTAAATGATTTAATAGAAGTGTGGGCATTCATTTTTTAACAGTCCAAACTTTTGTAATAGATCCGCTCAAAATAAATAATTACGAATTTAAATAAATCATAACTATTAACACTATACTTAATTATGCATACAATTACACAAATACATAACAACTTTGTTTCGTTGAAAGTTTTTATATTTTGTTTTAAAAAATTAAGTGTTTTTGTAATCTTATTCCTTCCTACTAATATCGAAATTTAAAAGAAATGGAAGTTTTGAAGTGATTTTGACAATTTTTGAACTCTATATATATTTCATTCCTACCTTCGGGAGGAAACTTTATAAAAATATTCCTTGCAGTGACTCCTCTGATGAAGACTGTTACATGCATAAATAAGTCCAGTTTCATCTTAATCACGCTTTAATATGACATGACAACATTTAAGAGGTATCCGTCTACCCTAAAATTGTGAATTTTGCCGAAAATTGACAATTTTTTTATAATTTTATTTTATAACTCATCTTATTAGCTTTATAAAAATATCAAGTTTATTATTTTCCTTTCACTAGAACAAAAACTACAAGTGTTTTTTTTAGTAAAAGCAGATGTCATTACTTTATGCAAGATGCTATACTTCAAAATGCGTTTTACTCAAAAAATGAGGGAGTTTTTTTTTTTTTTTGTTTTTTTTTTGAAAATGCTAAAACGAAGACAGCGATTGCTCAAAAAATTTTTAAAATAATTAACTGAAATTTTTCGTGCATGTTCTGTATAATAGTAGAAGTGTTTAACCTTCAGATTTATCAACCACTGTTTTATTACAATATTTAGAGTCCCTTATGTAAATTCCTTATGTAAATATAATCTCTGTTTTTTTAAAGTAATTTCATATAATAACTAAGATAAAATGCTCTAGTTTTTGTAAAAATTATCGCTTATGAAGGCCATTTCAAAGATGAATAACATAGCAACACATCAGAATTGAAAATTTGTTCATAAACTTTTTGTCCAAAATAGACCCGTTTAAGTAATTTTTTGTAAATTTTTACCCATTTTAGTAATAATAATTCCTTTTTCTCTTCTTAATTTTAGCATATTTTTCTTAAAATGTACTACATAAGTCTAAAAAAATCACAAAAAATCTCTATATCTTCATTATTTTTTTTATAAAAAAAAAGGTCCCGAAATTATTCGGATACCCTAAGAACGTGAAGTTTATTCCAAAATTTGCTTATATAATCTGGTTGTCATATTTCAAACCTTTGAAGCTCATTTATTCAAAAATGTGTTCACATATTATTTTTATTTTTAAAAATTGCTGTGGAGATAATGTGATTATTTCACCAAAACGTTGGAGAGACGAACCAGGGTAAGAAAATTCATTCATAGCTGATCATAAAATCCACATTTAACTAGAGAAAATGAAATGTTACATTACTAACAAGACTTGAGCGTTTAAAACTAATGACAACCACCTTTTTTTTTTTATTTATTTGAGGTACATTTTGTTATTTTTTCCCGCTAAATATGTGTATATTTTGTTAATAAACATACTATTAAAAGATAAACAAGTGGTAAAATTATATATAATTATACTTGTGTGGAATCTTTGTATTTTCCATTCCCGACAAATAAATCTGAAAGAAATGTAAAGTAATAAATATAGTATCAAAAAGGAAATATATCTAATGAGATACCAATGCAACACTTATCTATTCCTTCAATTACACTTTGAGATGGCAACTGGTGATAGAAAAAAAAACACCGATATTTAATTTTACATATCTTATCAAATTCGCATTATTATTTACGTTTCTTATATTAATTCGCATATCTCATAAAATATTCAACCAGAGCTTTGGAATTGACACAAACAGAAATTAAATCCATTTGCATAATTGAATACATTTATTAATGCTACAAACAAATTATTTTCAAATACAATCAAATTGGTTTCTTTAAAAACTGGAGAATACCCAGAGAGTTTTTACCTATTTAAATAATAATAATAAATTCCATCAAAGATTTTTGAACACCGAAAGTACAGAAAAAGCTTACTTAAAGCGAAGAACAGAAATGCAAGCGGAAATATTCCAATAAATCCATCTTTCTTTATGACCTTTGTAGCCGAAGGTTCATTGTCGTGAATTCATGGGGGCTTGAGCCCTGGCTTCCTTAAGGAACTACCGCGCAGAAAAGCTGATGCACGTCAAATCTCTCGAGACTCAAAATCCACACGTTGACGTTGTGGAGAATGAGATGCCAGTTAACCCGCGATCACTCGCCCGGAGTGTTCTCTACACCCCAGCTATAATATAAAGTTAATGTATTTTAAAATGAAAATTTTATATATATATAGGTTAGTTGAAATTAATGTTAGTTTCATTTTTATGCAATAAATTTAATAATTTTATTTGTATATTACAAAAAACAACTTGTACTTTATAAAAATGTATCATAATTGACTAAATTTTTTTTCATATTTAAATACGCGTGTTAAAAGTTTGGGGTGTTTTCTACACCCCGTGAGTAACGACGGTAGCAAAAACAGGCGCGAGTGACAGCGGGTTAAGGTGCCATCCTCGTCACTTGACACAGGTCCAATACTAAGAGATCTATCCCCAATAGCCATCGGACGTCTTCCAACTATCTTCCTTTAAATATATATGTTACCGTTAAAGGGTTAAATCCGTTATTTCATAGAACAACTAGGTATTTCATGAAGTAACTGGACAAGTCAGTTAAAATTTATGAAATTATTGAATTCTGTGATTTAATTAGGTATTCTGTAGAATAATGATTACTTGATCGTTATAAAGTATGCAGTACAGCA
This sequence comes from Trichonephila clavata, assembly GCA_019973975.1. Lineage (NCBI taxonomy): Eukaryota > Metazoa > Arthropoda > Arachnida > Araneae > Nephilidae > Trichonephila > Trichonephila clavata. The sequence continues at coordinate 64,307 of BMAO01032998.1, forward strand.
CTCGAAAGTTCTTTGAACCAATCGTAGCAGCTTTTAATCAGTTTTGAATTGCTTAGTATATCTGCTTTGCAATGACGTGTGTCCCTTTATTCCGTTGCTTTTAGACGAGGAATTTAGATGATGTATTTATGTAAGCATTTTAAATTTTGAATTAAAAACAAAAATATTTTTGCAGCCTGTTTTCAAGTAATAACTTCTGTAGGAATGGCAGATCAAAATGTAAATAAGGAGGATTTATTGCAAGAGAGATTTGAATCTTTATTAAATAAGCGGGGGACAAAAGAAAACAGTACTGCACTTATTCGTGAAAAATTATTAACTTTAATAGCAGAAGTAAAAAGTGCTAAGACAACACAAAAAAAGTACCACGTGACTGTCAGATACTCCAGCATTATGATATCCTTGAAGTTCAAGGAGCAGAAAAGTTAATTGTGACAGTAACAGATGCAAAACATAGTCCTCTTTTTCCTTTCTATTAAACTAATGTAAGCAATATGAACAATAATAAATTATATATAAGCTACTTTTCTTTATTATTTGTCAATTAATCAACCGCAATAGGGATAAAATGTATTTTTCGAGAGCTGTCTTGGTTCAATTGATTTCTAAAATAACTTTGAAATTGTTTATTTTTCACTCTTTTTAACGGTCCATCGTTGATTATTTCATAGAATAACTAGTTATTCTATGAAGTAACTGAACTATACGCTTTAACGATATAATATATACTAAAATTCTTCCCTCTTATGTAACTTTCCTACCTGATGAGTAACGTGCACATATATGTTAACTTAATACAATTATTTAACCTAAAAAATTGACAGTTTTTCTTAACTCAAATGCATAAAAAAGAGATATTTTGTCCAGAAAAAGATTTAATACGGTCACATGAAATATAAGAATTGGGGGAGGGATAGTATGAAAGGTAGGTTAACGTTATTTTTTTTTTTTTACATGGTGTCATTGTAGTCAAAAGTTAGACAATTTTTTTATCTTACTCTTTTTTAGATTGACGTTAGCAATTGTAAGCGACTAAATGTAGGTTTAACTATATATATATACCTTACTAGAAATAGCGGGAGGAAATAGAGAGAAACAAAGCTGAAAGATGCAGGGGGAAAAGAGCACCCAATTTCTCGATTCCATGTGACTTCAGAAATCTTTGAAATTAAGCTACGATACACTGCATTCATTTTTGCAGAATCTGTTTGTCCATTTCTCAATCAAATTATATAGTTTCATCTTGGAGAAGGATTTTATTATTATGTAAGTTACATTCTTGTAAATTTTTTAGACATTAAATTACTGACACCCGCTCTCCAAAGTTTCATACCACTCCAACTTGAGGCCTTTGATCCTCGATTGATTTGACGTACATCAGCTTTTCTACACGGCGGATTATTTATGTGATGAAATTTATCAAAAATGTATTTTTTATTTGATATATGTTCTTTGTGACTCAGATTTAAATAAGAACAAAAACTGGTGAGCATTGCTTCTTGTAAAAGAATTTTTTTTAAAAAAAATATGTATCTTTCAAAATGTGTCTTTTTATTTTTAAAAGTACAGCTGAAGAGAAATATTGTTCCTTCAAAAATAATTTTAAAATAATAAGTATTCATAATTTTAAAAGATTTTATTAAAAATAAAATTCAAAAGAAGAATAGATTTCCGAAAATTGAGAAAATTGCCACTGAACTTATAGAATTACTGAGCATAGAAATATTTCAACAAAAAATAAGAAGAAAATCTATTTATGCCAAATACAAACAAAATACAGCTAATTTGAAAGTTTAAAATGTTGCTAATAGGCAAACAAATAATTTAATAAAACTTAATTTGAACTTCTATAAAAACATCCCTTCTCAAAGAAATCTTTCAACAGGAAATCTTATCGATCTTAATATATTTCAATAACATTGTTCGAATAATAGCTTTAGACAAATAATGGAATAATTTTTTAACCCTTATGTGCCACAGTTGAGTTTTCGCCTTTCCTATCTTACTCAAGCGTTGGGTTTTTTTTTTCTTCCCCCGCTACCTCCAAGGCGAATTTCTTTCCCCTTTTAAAAAAAAGGTATTGTTTTTTTTTTTTTTTTTTTTTGAAAAATGTGTATTTGAGGGTTTTTTTTAAAAAAAAACGGGTGCTGGAAGTTTTTTTTTAAACTTAAGAAACGTGAGTTTAGTATAGTTGTTGTTCTTTAACCCTAATCAATCAATCAATCAAAATAATAAATCCTAAGTAATAAATAATTATATGTAATAAATAATTAGTTAATCAAAATAATTAACACTAAATAAAAAAAAAACTTTATCAAAAACAACAGAATAATCACTTTCGGAATCACGTGACTCGCCTTTAGCTTTCGAAAGCCTGAAACTGATGCCTTTTCACACCTGAAAATGAAGTACTAATTCTCGTGAAATATCCTGTTCGAATTTCTATCACTCAATCTAGTGGGGCGCATCTATTTATTAGTAAAAGAGGGAAGTACTTTAAAACGCGTTATGCGCGTTTGTAACGTTCGAAATAGTGCAAAATCTAGAGGGACGCGTCCAGCGCGTCCGTAACGCTTAGGGATAGATTAAGATAAACTATAGAGTTCGGCGTTTTCGTAACGCTCAAAAGGTTAATTAAAAAACCCAGATTTGTCATTTATAATTATCCCTTATTCTTCTAAAAAAATCATCCATTTGGCCTATATTTCTAAGCTTATTTCAAATTCGGTATTTTAGTGTGAATTAAGTATTCCTTCAAAATACCCCTACAATCTTCACCTTCATCTCACCACCATTTTAAATACGCAGTTTAAATGTCTTACGTTTTTTAAATATTACGAACATATTTAATATACTTTTGTTACTTTTTGTTTAAAAATGCTTTCAATTAGGAATGGTTTTATTACTATGAATAGTAATTTTAAAATCATTTGATCTGATTTTAAAATTGGGTAGTTTGTATTTTATCTAAAAATTACTCAGTCATATTAGTTTGTTTAGAAAACTCACTAGTAGATTATCTCCAAAAATCATGATATCATCACTCTATTGATTCCACTGACAGTGCAACCTTAAACTGCAGAACTGTATGTGTGAAAATTCATAAAAAAATTAATGGATAAAAAATAACATGGCATAATTAATTCGCAAAATACATAATTTTTTAATAGAATCACCATCGCAAAGTTTCTCTACTGTCAGATAAAGAGAATGAAATTACGAAAATTGATCTCGGTAAGATGTATTACAAAAACAATCTCAAATGATGAAAGTAATTTTAAAACTACTTCTAAAACGATGCTGATCATTATTAGATAGTATAACAATTAAAAACTCAAAAATATTTATTTCATTTTTCAATAAATTAACATGAACTTAATTCTGAATACAAGTTTTTTCAAAGCTTTTTTGTATGAATTTTTTCCAATCTTTCAAAGTAGTGTATTAAGCAAGCAATCTTTGTTACATTTTTTACTAGTGTGATTTCAGGTTAATTTAACTCGTTGATTTAGGGGGGGGGGGGGGTAGAGGTAATGCAATCGAAGAATATTACGCAATGTGTTCCTAATTTTTCAAGGTAAGTAAAGTATTTTTAAGCAATTGTTTTAAAGTGCGCTTTTTTGTAGTACGTATCCATGAAATTTTATAGAGTAAGGAGATAAAAAAGTACTGCCACTTTTTAATTATCATTAAAATTTATCTTATTTCAATTGATTTGATTAAGAAAGATACAATGTTTTAAACTGAATAATTCGTATAACGCATGAAAATAATAAAAATTAATCTCTAACAGAAAAAGTGCTGATAGTTAAAAAGTTATTAGTCTTCACTATCTATTACAATTATTAATTATGTTTAAGTTTCAACACGATATGAAATGTAGGAAAATAACATTACATAAATACAGTTCAGTGGGGAGAAAAACCAACTACGAGTTGCATAAGTTACCGTTAAAGTGTATAATTCAGTTATTTCATAGAATAACTAGGTATATCATGAAATAACTAGACAAGTCAGTTAAAGTATATAATAGATGAAAAATTTCATAATTTACCTAGTTATTCTATGAAATAACTAAGGTTAGACCGTTAAAGAGTGAAAAATAAACCATTTCAAATCTATTTTATAAATTAATTGATCATAAATGGCTAAAAAATCTCTCGAAAAATACAATTTATCTCTTTTGCGGATGAATTATTGATAAATAATAAGGGAAAGCAGATGATATAATTTATTTATTGCTCATATTGCTAACATGAGTTAAACAGAAAGGGGAAAAAAGAATATGCTGCAAAAATAGGTTCTATTTAAATATTATCACAAAAATACGTGCTGGGAAGAAAAACCGTTGCTTCATAAAAACATTTGTGTATTTTTTTTTAACAAAAATGTAAGAGAATATTAATTTAAACTTTATATATGAGATACCTTTAATTTACTTTTCATTATTTATTAGAACAAGAATTGCTGTGATGACACTTTGGATTGGACTACTTATTATTTTTAAAACAAGCCCACTTTTGACCATTGCACATTTTTTTTACACGAACACTTTTTAAACTCTTGTTCAGTACCGCAACTTTGAGCTATTGCAACAGAACGAAGCGTTATGTTAATATTTGAAACTTCTTCAAAGGAAATTAATTCTCGTTGACGTATACTGAACTGATATCTAGAGTACAGTTGTTTTATTCGGCCATCTCTAGTTCCTAATCAAAAAAATCCTTTCTAAAGCAGCTAGAACCGATTCAAAGAACTTTCAAGTGCCGTATTTCATACTTTAATGATCAAGTTATCGTTATTATATAGAATACCTAATTAAATCGTAGAATTCAATAATTTTATATACTTTAACTGACTTGTCTAGTTACTTCATGAAATACCTAGTTATTCTATGAAATAACGGAGAGATTTCACACTTTAACAGTTACATGAGTGAGTGAGTGAGGGAATATTAACGTCCCACTGCTCAGCTACACGAGGGCTTTTGGGGACGGTCCGCGTAATTTTGAACCATGGTCAAGTGACACAGAAGACACCTGAGCTGGCACCCCCTCTCCTAACTACCACACCACACAAACAGGAGGACGTTTGAGCTCTCGACAGATTTAACGTGCATCGCGCCCCTACACGGTGGGTCTTCAGTGGTACTGGGATCGAACTCATGACACGCTAGCCATGATCCGATGCCTAGACCACTTGGCTACCGCGCGGCCACTTAACAGTAACATATACAAATAACTAATTGATTGATTGATTGTATATTAACAGCTTGCATTTCAAGAAACCCAACATGAGGGTTATCATAAACTGACCTCTTAATTTAAAACAAAAATCAGATGACAAGGACGAAACCAAGTTGTCATTACACTCTTCAAATTTCCACATCATGTCAACGTGAGGACTTTGAGCCTCGATAGATTTAACGAGCATCAGTCCCGGAAAGACCCCAAAACAAGAGCAACGCTGGCCATTAGTTCACGAACGAAATCACTCGGCTACCGTAACCATATAAGTCAGCGTTTCTCAAATTGTGAGGCGAGCCTCCCTGGAGGGCGTAATATCCCTACGTGGGGGGGGGGGGCGTGAGCATATCGAAAAGCCAAAAAAAAATTTTAAATAAATATCAATTTACTGAAAGGAAGCAAAACAAAATACATTCTGATATAGTTAAAAATAAAATACATATTCACATTGATATAAGATACTTATAAATGTATTAGCACGACAAAAAGTATTGATAACTATTTATCAATACTAAATTAAAACAAGTTTTGTAATTACTAGTGATTTCCATAGACGTATTCAAAATTATGAACAAAATATAATACTTAACTTGATAAGTTGTGCAGAGTTTATAAGTAAAGTGACATTGTACCTTTAGCGTCGGAGTATATTATTACTGTATCCAATACATATATATATATATAGTTGTATCAGAGAGGGCGCGATGAAAATTATGACTGGAAATTGGGTCGCAAATATGGAAAGTATGGGAAGCACTGATATAAGTAACTGAAAAAACATGTGTATGACTAAATTCTTCACAGAGTAAAATATTTTGTCCTTGTATATCAAAGAGGAGGGGGGTGTAATTTTCATATGCAATCAGAGCTGCAATACATCGAGGATGATTCGGTGAAAAAAATATCTAATAGAAATTACACACTCGGAATTGATAATTTTGTATAAACATTGAACATTTGTATAACATTGTTTCATATATAATTTTGTATAACACACTAGAAACACTATAGCTAATCTACGCACACTTTCTTGTCGCCGCAGTAGTTGAGGTCATTGTCACAAATTCATTTCCGGCAAATTGTGAGCTCGACTCCTGGAGCCACTGCATACTCGTTATGTGTAAGAGGGGCAAATACGCATTAAATACTTCGGAGTTCAGTCTTAACATTGGCGTGGTATGAAAGTTTGGGGGGAGTGGGTATAGCAGCTCAGATGTCGTCCTTGTCACTTGACCGTGGCTCAAAACTTTGAGTTCTGTAGCCAATAAATAGCCCTTCACAGTGTGGCGTAAATTAAAAGCAATCAATCAACGCGTGCTTGCTTATACATAAATGAAACCCGAGTCATATTGCTAGAATTTATAATTATATGGATCATTGTCACAGGGAGCTGTAAGTAATATATATTTAGAATACTGAGTATTCTATTAATATTTTATTCTTAAATTATATTTGAAACATACAAGAAATTGTAAGAAACGGATTTTATTACGACTCTCTCTTCTACTCTCTCTAAATCTTGACCAGAAAAATATTAAACCTTTTTTTAAAAAAAAATTTTTCTTAAACCATGAATCAGGTTTATTTTGTTTGAACAGACGTGTTGTTGTATTGAGGGAGATTTTATTGTCCTTTTATTTTTCATATCTTTTCTCAGAAGAATTTATTTTCCCATGGAATATATCTCGTCCCTTTGGGAGAAAATTCCTAACAAAGCCTTACATATGTAAAATCTTTTTTTTTTTTCAATATGCCAAAACAAGTTCCCCGTACATTGACCTCACGTTTGGAAAAAAACTAGTGAATAAATTTTCGATTTCAGAAAGTTCAATGCATGCCTGTGCGACTGTATTTCTGCGTAAGTGATGAAAAAGACCTAAGAGAAAAATGAAAAGACACCACATTTATTTCTGTAATTTGAAATGTTTTAATAACTGCAGTTGTTATCCCTCTTCACTAGCTAATTAATGAATAAGTACTATCTTTGAGTATTTTGGACCAAAATTCTTATTCGTAAAGATTTTTTCCTATGTCTTTTCAAATTTCAAACAAGCATATGGATTCATTTTCTGTTCTTTGTACCTTGTAAGTTTTGTGACAAAAGTAAACGGAGCCTTTTATAAGTCAGGAAATAAAAGTACCAGTTCAAAAAATACGCATAAAAATCACATAAAATGTACACATAAAGCGGGAAATGAAATGCTACCAGCAAAATATCCAATGTGACAGGTGTCAAAATGCAGAGTAGTACGAAAAAAAAAATGACAAACCGTGCTATTTGAACAAAGACTTCTTGACACAAACAATTTTGTCCCCTAAAAGAGAAAAGAATTTTATGAATATTGAAGTCAAAAGATTTTCTTTGTTCTTAAATATATCATGAATATTAAAGTTCGTAACAGAATTACACCACATGTGTTAGATGTATAATAACAAGTAATAATAATTCTAGAAATATTTAATAAGTTATTTTACATTTTCAGTTCTTCGGAATATTTACTTAGGAGTATAGTACACAATGCACTTAGAAAATTACTCAAAATTCCTCTTAAGTAATTTGCTCGAATTTTTAATTTACCATCTCCTTATCTCTATCGTATTTGCTTAAGATTTTATCATTTATGAGTTAATCATGTTTGCACGAAATAGCAGGATTCTGCTGTTTGAGTTTTCAATCATTACAGAGTTTAATATTTTTCAGCCTCTCCCATTTATTATTATTCACTCAATTAAATTTATAAAATCTTTCACCCTCATCGCTAGATTGCTTACAATAAAAAGAAGTACAAAAAAAAATCCTTTTTAATCTCCTTAATTTCCGTTGTCAAAAAGTTGCTGTTTAATACATTCTTACTTGAAAAGAAATTGCACTAATGCCATCTGTGACTTTTCCCAGATAAATTTGATGCAAGAAATCTTATTTTCTGAAACATTTTAGTTTCATTCATATTTTAAAGAATTATGATAAATATTTCTTATTTTTTTTTATAATTCATAGCGAAAGACATTTTTTAATTATACAATTGCCGAACATTGTACTTCATCAAAATTTAGCTGAGCCTCATTTTCAATTAGATTAGTATTTAAATATTCAAAAATTAAAAACTTTATGTTTAATGGAGAAATATATTGAATGGAGTTTTTACAATATTAAGGCTCATGCAGAAATAATTTTTCTTTGAAACATTCCTATACTCAGTTCTCTCTGTAAATTATATTTAATTCCGGTTTTACTATTTGCAAAGCATATTTTGGCCTATGGATATATTTTATTGTTTATAAGTGCACAATATCATACTCTTATAAGCTCTTTCTTCACAAATACTTAATCAGCTAAATATATTTCCCGTAAGAATATATTCTTGCATTTTCTATGTGTCATGAATTGATTTTTCATTGTAAGGAATTCTTATTTTGCCTTCAGATAGAGTTATAAGTAATTAGGTTTAGTGCTCCTCTTCAAGCAGAACTATAAATTTGTACAGAAAAATGATATCAGACAAGAAATTAGTTTATTTTCTTTTTCTTTTTTTAAATCGCATGTTATTTTACACTTGTTTAGTGTAATATGTCGTCTTAAGAAATTAAATTCTTTCATGTCAATTGAGTCCATCGATTACTTTGTCATCAATTTTCCCCGACAATGTTTTTCGTGTAAAATGTTCTTAAGACTCGCTGTTTGATTTTAAAGCAAACATCACAGTTTATTTTATAACGCTTAGATATAGAATTTGAACACCCAACTGAAAGGAACCAGCTTATGTGTAAACTTGTTAACGTAGTGTGATCTTATTAAATTTCAGCAAATATGCAGAAAACTTTACGATTTTTTTTTTTTTTTTTTTTTTGAGATTATTCGGCCTTAAGACAATAGTATAGTTGCTTTTATGCAACTATTTTACTCTTAAAGTTAATCCCAATTTTTAGTTATTCATGTTTTCTTAAGTTTTTACAGAAAGTTGCTGATTAATTTTTTTGATATTTTATCGGTTTTAATACCTTTTATCAAACTCAAATTTTTCTTTTACTACCTTATTACTCGTGTATCAAAAGCTTTCACAGACAAGATAAAAAAGCAAAAAAAAAAAAAAAATCCGAATTAAATACCTAAATCAAGTTTATAAATTTATTTTCAGCTGTGCCTTCAAGATTCTTGAAACATTGAACCCTTGTAATTGCACAGAAACTGTTTGAAATATCTTTTTTTTTACACAGACCTTTCTTTCTCTATCTTTGGAAATTTGCATTTTTGAGTCGAATATGAACTTAATGTTCGAAATTATAATTGTGCCTCAAGTTTACTTTTTGAAGAAAAGTGTAGAGTATAAAAAGAAATGTGAGAATATTCCTTTGTATTATAAATTCACATAATAACTCTGATATCTGTTGTACAACAAAATGATTAAAAAAAAAGTATCTTCTTTGATAATCAACAAGACTTCAGATTGTGTATTTTTTAAAAATAGCTATTAATCTTTTTCTGGTAGCAAGCAGTTTAAATCTAATGATCTTTCTTCTCGTTCATTCATAAAACATGTTTAGTTAACGGAACATAGCAAATAAATAATGGTTATTTGACGAAACATAGTAAAAGACGCAGCAACATTCATATAAATAATAACCATATTTTACAGTCCTACAAATATGAAAATCATTACAAAAATGAGTTAATTATTTTTTGAATTTGTATGTGGTTTCTCAGATCGCTAGTCAAAATGTTAAAAAATATTAGTAACTACACTGTTTCTTCACGTCTTAATGTAATGCACATATTTTTAAAATCTGATTACTTAAAAAAAAAATTTAAAAACTTTTTCACTATCAATATTTAAATAAATGTGTGTACAGTACTTTTATAAATTATAAAAATAGTCATAATCAAATTGTCGGTTCCACATTAGTTGAGACAAAACACAACTACTATTTAATAAAACTGTGTAAAAAAAAGAAGATATGGGCAAATGTGGATTATAAATAAATTAATTATAAAATGGTTTGTCTTTTAAATACCTTTTTATATGAAGTACAAAGTTCCAAGCATTTGTTTATCCTAGAAATGTTTTTCCCCTCCAATTTTAAGAACTAGCTGAAAAAGTATCTTACAAATACACAATGACATACTTTTGACATTTTGAGACATATTTTTAATATTTTTCCTCTCTGACATTTTTCTTCGTCTCTTTAAGTTGAACCTAGGATCAAGTGTATGTTATTTTGAATTTAAAAGTAAGAACTTAATTATATAACGGGATGTCTTAAGGTTGTCTTCAGTTAATGATAAAGATTAGGTCCCAAATTTGTAATATTTGTTTAGATATAAAATACTCAAACATTAATATATTCTGGCTTCATTATCACTATTCTGTAGAAAATCACTTTTTTTATCATACTACTCATTTTTATCCAAGATGACTCATTTTTTTCTTTTATAAAACGTGTTTCGCATTTTTTTTTCTTATACCGTAATGCTAAACGAGCTATTCATTTACATTTAAAAAGGAAAAACTAATTATTTATGAAATATTTAGAAATTTTAAAAACATTATATAATAAACAAATGCATGAGTTACATTGTCACTAATGTTTATAAAAATTGAGACAATTGTTCTGTCCGAAAATGTGCTCTTCATTGAATTCAAGCTCTCGTACATATGGTGAAAACAGGCTTAAGTTGTATGGTGTTTGTTTTGATTCAAATAAAAATATTAGGAATATATCCCCTTCAATACGTCATACATTGTCCATAAGAATCATTAAAAATACTAGAGTCATAAGAAATGATATTCAGTAACAGGAAATTTTTGTTAATATAACTGCCGTTTATTTTTTTTAAAGGAGAAAAAAGAAAGAAAAAAAGAAGGGGGGAGATGAAATGGTGTGGAATATTGTCATCACGCTAAGACTTGAAAACTTACATAATTTTGAAACAACATTTTTTAAATTAGATTTTAAGAAAAGACAATTACGTAAGTGCAAATTGTACATGGGAGAAGTATGGGAATCACACACATAAAATAACCCAAAACACACTTAGAGGAAAACGGGCTTTTCATGAGTCAAATAAAACTGATAAAATGTAAACTTCTGTGCGTGATTAAAAATAAGTATTAAAGATTATAAATAGAATACACCAAGGTACAGTCGATAGATTGTATTAATATATTAATTTCGCATCATTTTCAAACGCTTAATTTGTTCTTATATTTTAAGTAGAAAATGTTTTATTTTGAGACAGATTAATTGTGTGTTATTGTTTGAAAAACAATAATGTGATTCGGATATCAAACACATCATTTTACAAATAATGGTTTGGACGAATTAATCTAAAAACATTAAATATACCTTTGTATCAGAAATATAAAATAACTGAAAAGTACTGAACGATACGAAACTCTAAGTCATTTATATGTATAATTCTACCTAACAATACCAAGATAAACAAGAATAAATTAATATATTCAAAAGTGAATTTCTTTATATATTTCCATAATAAGTTCACTGATAAATTCTTTATCTCAAATATTTTTGAGCCCTTTTCTTTGAAATGCTTTTCTTTGAAATGCTTTTCTCTATCATATATTCAAGACGGCATATAATGTGAATTATAATTTCAAATCAGAAACACACAAAGCAGTTTTTAAACATAAGAGCTCTATTCCCCTAAACAAAACGCTTTGTTTCAGATTCTTTTTTTACATTACGTAAATGGCAATGATTGTATAAAATACGATACTTTTACGAAATAAAATTGCTGATGATCTGTTTTATATGTAGCTATCATATTATACATTAGCTTCTATATGTTTGAAACTGTAATCTTTAAGGTCACATGGCGTCAGTCAAATTGAAAGCAACCGTTTAAAACACTATTTTAGAAAAAAAATGACCGAGAGTTTCACAAAAGTAAAAGTTACTAACAGAGAAGGAGAAACCAATTCTAAATTACACTTCAAAATTCGATTGACCTTCCCTATAAGGTAAATCTGAGGTTGAAAACGTTTAATAGAAAGGAGTAATGAAAAATAACGAATTGTAAAAGATACTTAACACTCGGGTTTTCTCTTTATTTTCCAAAAAATCTCTCTTTCATTTTTCTGTAATAAAATCTTCTTACAAAGTTAAATAAAGCATCACTAAAATGTTCATAATTTCGTTATTATTAATATTTTAAAAAATTCTATGAGGTTTTGAAAACTGACAATATTTTCATATGAATCAGATGTGTTATTTGCGATGATTTCTATTTTCAAATAAATGCATTTAATACACTTTGCTTTTCATTTTGCTCTTTATTTTAGTGTTTTAAAATAAATTATTTTTTAATTGATAATTTTTTATTGTTTTTTATCCTTTTTATTTATTGTATAAATTCATTTGTTAAACATATACGTGCCTTAAAAAACTCTCAATTTCAAACAAAGCATATTTAACTAAATGTTGTTTTTAAAAGTGATCACATTGATGTATTTCTTAAACTTATATGTTCTAATATTTTAAAGAATTGTATTTGGTCTTCATGTATGACTAATACATGACCTTAAAATATCTCATTCTCTCATTCATCTCATTCTTTTCATATCTCTCTCTGATTTGAATTTTTCCCATTCTCTTGAAAAAAGAACAAAATTTTGAAATTAATATTAACTAAAATCTAGTCATTCGTCTTATTTAAGGAAGAAAATAAGGTCTCTTCCGAATTTTTTTTTAAAAACAGAAAGGTCTAAGTGTAGATTTTATTGGGTATTAATGCAATTAGATTCTTCATCGTTTTGAATTGATTTTTATGTATCCATGCGTATTATTTTGAGAGCATAACACTTTTGAAATGAGGTCAATTAAGTGCCATTTTTTATTTTATTTTTTAAAAAAATAAGCTCCTTTTTGATAAGTTTACCATAAAAATGTAATATTGCCTAAATTTTCTGCATTTCAAAATTTCCATTTGAATAACAGAGGGGTGTGCTAATACAGAAAGGTTATTTTAAAAGCATAAACACTTCTGAAATGCAGTTAATTAAATATGTATACCCATTTTTTATGTAAAAAGTAAGTTTCTTTTTAATCAAGTTTATCGTAAGGAATGTATTATTGTCTAATCTCTGCATTTCATAAGCCATGACATTGCAAAACAGTCTCAGAAATTTCGTATTTCCGCTTAGAGTTCTCACACACACACACACACACACACATTTAGCTCATTTTCAAACATTGTCTCAATTTCAAGGTCAACATTTTCCTTTCGTGTGAACTTCGCTTTTAACCTAATTAAAGAAGATTTTAAATATTCACTAACGAGAATCAGTAGAAATTAAAATATTTTGACTGTTGTGATAGTCTTAGTGACAAGGTGAATTGTTACAAAGGAACACTTTTTTTTCCCAGAAATAAATTGATTTAAATGGATTTAAAAATCTTTAATCATTAAAAACAATTGTTTACTTACAAAAAACTCATGGTCAAATTTTTAGTATATTTCGTTGGAATTTATCCTAAGTATTTAACTAATGGAAATCAACAAGAGGAGGAATTACCTATTTTCATATTTGAAATCATGAAAGATGAGCTAAGAAAGATTGGGATATTTTTAATTATTGGATACAAATGTAATGTACGAAGCATTTAATTTTTATTAAAATGTCACAATTTAACTTTAGAGAAGCTATATATGTTACATAGAAATTTGAGAAGAAATGTACAAAATTATTTTTTTTAAATCCTTTATATCTTTCAAAGAAATCTAATTACTTCAAGTTGAAATGATCTAAACCTAACATAAGCTTCTCACACACAAACACTATTGTGATTATAAATTTAAAAAATATCCGTAAAGAACATGAAATCATAAATGAAAAACAACTATTCCCATTGTTTTTCTTATTTTCTCTTCATAACAATTAAATCTCCTAATATTTAAATTGGATTATATTTTATGCTCTCTTCATTAAACTTGCAAAGAAGGTTTTAAAAAAGCCAAATATAACAACTGAAAGGTAGCCAACGTTCCCCAATTAAAGAAATAAACAAAAAACCACTAATCCAAATTCAACTCACTCGTCTATTCAATAAATTCTCAAGATTCGAAACTATGACATGTAAAACTCACTTAAAATATATTTCGAAGAAAGATAATTTATTATTGAAATGAAGGACACTTCCCTCGCGAATCCATGTTTAAAACTGTGTGAGAGTTTCATTACTCTATGAATTGGAAATCTTTTTGGAAAAAGGTTTGCTGTCATTGGAAAGGATTGTTTGGCAGCAACAAATGGCTCCTTGGACGTGCAAAATGCGCGTAATGAATAAAAAATGCGGTGATCGTTTTGTGAGCGACTTCGATCTGTTGTTGGAGCAAAGCGGACTCCTAATCGCATTAATGGCGCTTCTTGCCATCCAGCAGCAGCACGCGGCTTGACAGTCGCCCTAATTGGAAAAGGGGGGAGGAGTCGTTGTTCTGTGCGAGGGTAATTCGATTAGGCGTCGCTGTTTTGAATGAGCAGGCCGATTGACAGCCCTTCCCACCAACAAGTTCTTCTCTCTCTTTGCAGCTGAGGGCGAAGCATGGCCGCTTATCCGCGCATCGCCGAAGACAACCTGCACGTCGCTCTCGAGTACTCTTACTTGAATCAGGGCCCCCTCGATGGCAACTGTGCCATGGACTTTCAGCCCAGCTGTCAACTGCCCTACGGGGACATGGGACCTTGTAGTGGACAAGCCTACAGGTACTCCGCCTCACCGATGGCCAGGTCGTACTCGGCTCCCCCGTCCGCTTCCATGTCGAGCCCGTCCACAGCATGCGGTATCATGTCGTCCAGACCGCGGCATCACCTCCATCCCGAGCATCCGTCGAGCATGGTCCATCATGGACCTACGACACATTTCCCAGGGCTGCAGAATCTCTCAGGTAAGACAAGCATCTTTTAATACTTATGTACTAACTACAGTGGAATAATATCGGAGATCTTGACATTCTATAGCTGGATAAAATACGAAATGCAATATGACAATTTTTCTTTCTCTTCTTTTTTTTTTAAAGAAAAAAAACTTTAAAACAATTTTTGTCAAGAGAGCATTTTTTTTTCAGAAAAGAGTGCAAGTATTTTTGAAAGACCATTATGTAAAAAAAAAGGTTTTTTTTTTTTTTATTTATTTTTTTATTTATTGTGATTTGTAAAGAAATGTTTTCAGGTTTTACTACGTTTTTTTTTTACATTAAAAATCACTTAGAATTTTAGGTTGTAATCGTTAGACAATAATAACTAATTACGATTATGAATTTTGTGTTGCATGCTTTATAATGAAAGCAATAGCTTTTTGAATTACTGATTAAAATATATGGTTTAATTAAAGACTAGAATATAAATATATATATTCAATTCATATATATTTTTATTTTTTTTCCAAAAATACCTTTTAATAAACGGTTTTAAGGAAGAAATGTTAGGAGCTACATAGGTAATTAAACAAACGGTTTAAAATCAAACGACGAGGGAAAGCGCTCAGAGATGTGGCAGGTCAAGATTTTTTCGTGCCACTTATTGTAAATCAGATCCAACTTAAACAATTTAAGTGAATGTATGCAGAGAAAGAAAAAAATCAAACAAATCACTAGCCATATCTAACATACAGTCTCATATTGACTAAATATTGAAGTCTGAAGATTTTTTAAATTTTATTTTATGTATTAGAAGTGGAAGAAATGAAATCAGAGCCACACAAAAAACGGAGCATATTCCCTGTAGCAATATTTGACCAGTTACAGTTATAAAAACGTAATTAGAATCTTTTGATGAGTTTATTCGGAACTGTATGTGACAACTGACACACTATTTTCAGAAATATGATCATTTATTTTAGAACATTTTCAGAAACAGAAGTGCAATGAATTAAATAAGTTCCTAAATTAGGAATTTCGACGATTTTATAAACATTACTTGCTTAATTTTAAAATTTTAAATGTCTTTTTTTGTATAACTTTTTGTGATTTACCTTATTTTTTTTAATTCTAAAACAGGCTGCAAAAATGATAAAACTCTTACTTTTTTTAGACTTAACACTTTAGCTACATATTTAATACACTGGAATATTTCCCGTAATTAATTAAACGTTATCTAGTGGAGAATGTACTGTGGTTAACAAGGTGGTGGGGTTTAATGAGCTTTATTTAAATGTCAACATGTAAACAAACAGGAACATTTTATGTTTATAAATAGAACTAAAGTGGTTAAGGCTTTTCAAATGCAGTGAACTCTCTGATAAATGTTCTTCTACTGTTATTCTATTATGAATAATTTAAATACAATGTTATCATGCAACCTAGAAAATGAATCCAAATGAACTTCAATGCAACAACACATACGCAGTGATTTTGTATAATCTGTTTTTAAATTTTATCAACATCTTATGATTGAAATCTTACAGAATGGGCAATTAATAGTATTTAATAGCAATTAAGAATAAAATATTGATCAATATTGATTGGTCTAATTCTTTGAATGTTATGAATTGTTTTAAAAATTACATTATTATTTTGCCTATATTTTGCGTCATTATTTCCTTATTGAAGGAATTTAGTAAGCTCTTTGAACTAAAAAAAATAAGCTATCAAATATTTTTGTATCTATATAGAATCTACAAAGAATCATCTAACTGCATGGAAAAAAATCATTCAAAATTGGAATATTTTCGCAAATGATATCAATAATTCCAATAATAAATATTAATAATAATTAATAAACAAATAAAAATTTAAAACAAATCATTTATTAATTTTTTTAAAAATAACTTTATTTTTCCACTAAAAACAAAAAGTTGTTTATATTGAACAATACATTCGAACTTTTTCTTAAAATTAAAGGATAAAAATGGAAATCTTGTTTCAAACGCCATTGCAAAATATTTTGCAGATCTAATGGCAGAATTACATTTTGTCCATACTGCGGCTTTTTTTCCAATTTTTCATTATACTTAAGATAATTACGAGTACTTCTCAAAGCATAGCATATGTATAATAATTTTAGCTACATGTTAAAATATTATCCACTCATGCACTGTGTATTCTTAGAAACATTATTCTCAAAAAATAAATTTTTACCCAACAAGACGTGTTTTCAAGCAAAGTTTTTAAGTACAGTGAGTGAAAGTTGAAGAACCTACACATTTTCAAACATTGCATATTTATCATATTATGAATTTGTTACTCCAAAAATGAAGAGAGTTTAAACTTATTTAAATATATATATATTTATCTACGCTCAATTTGGCGCCAAAAAAAGCATATTCTTGATTTATCAAAAACATTAAATGAACAAAGAAATTAAAAAATCTCACTAAGAATTTACTTTATATACCACACACACACACACACACACACACACATATATATATATATATATATATATATATATATATATATATATTTGAAATATTTACGGCTTATTTACTTATGAGGACAGATAAATACGTAACAAATGATATTTAAACTAACCTAAACTCAGTGGTACAACAGCCCTTGAGACCCAAGCCTAACGTGCCTATCTCAGTATACGTGACCTTGGGCACTGAAGTGTATGAGCATATGTCTCGGTCAAGTGGTCAGTCTGAAGCGGAAACCTCAGTATTTAGTTCTTAAGCAAGCGGTACTCATTTATAGACCCCGTGAAGGGATGAAAGGCTGAGAACAAATAATATTTATATACACATAAATTAAACTCGAAGATTTGGAGATAATTTCAAAATATATTTGGTGATTTATTTTGATATTTTATAAGAGGAGAAATTATATATATATACTTATTCACGAGAATACCATTTGCACATAAATTTGTGCAGAAGTTTTCGCCCTTTCGATAAAGCTCTAAATATCTAGAAATAATACAATGTATCAACAATGTATCAATGTACAATGTAAAAGTTATTCCATTTTCTTTAAAAATCTTTTGTATGATAAAGATAAGAATCAACGAACATAAGTGTTAAGAAAAAAAACTCTAATAATATTGAATATGAATTGTAAAGGAAGAAAATTTGACTCCAAATACGTATCAGGAAGTCATTTTTCCCCCTGCACCTTACTGAAAATATTATCTAAGCTGAAAAAGATATTATAGTTTTTTCTAATAAATACGAAATAAAATTTGCTTCCCAAACTTTTCTTTGGCCTTTAAAGGAGCACTGAAGATTATTTTTCAGAAATTATTTGTTATGAGCAGAGTCTCAAATGGAATATCTCTTTTGATTAAAAACTGCTTCCTTATTGTTCAAAAAATCAAAACTGGAATATTCTTTAATTTAAATACAAAACAGAGATGAAAAAATACTAGTAAATATAAGAAACTGAAAAATATTGAAATAAAACTTGATTCTCTTCAATTTTTTAAGTATTCATTTTCACTATTGTATTAAAGATTTTCAATCTGTGATGAATGGTATATTTTAAGATCAACGCTTCGAAATGTATGTGGATCAATTTAAATTGTAAAAA
Organism: Trichonephila clavata; assembly: GCA_019973975.1. Lineage (NCBI taxonomy): Eukaryota > Metazoa > Arthropoda > Arachnida > Araneae > Nephilidae > Trichonephila > Trichonephila clavata. The sequence continues at coordinate 83,033 of BMAO01032998.1, forward strand.
AAAAAAAAACTAAGAAGTATTTTTTTTTCTGTTTGTCAAGATATTTCTTTAATAAATTCCTCCTGCCATACGTGAATTCTAATATGTTGTAAGAACTCTCATAATAAATAAATATAATACAATCTTTCATAAGGAAAAGGTGATTCCATTTAGTTTTGTTAGAAGTACGTTGTACATAAGAGGGAAGTACTTTCTAAAAAACAAACTTATTTACTTTTTTTAATAAGAACTTATTATCTAAAACTTTTTATTTACCTTTTTATGTAAGATTATGTACATAAATTCCTGCAGAATATTTTTTAATGAAATTATTCATTGATTCCGTAATAAGGTCTCATTTCGTTACGCTCTACTAAAAAAAGAGACTCCTTTTGTGCAATACTTAGCAAATGTTAAACTATTTACAAAAGAGTTTATTCGGTCAAAATACTCTGTATTAGTGGCTTAGGTTTTACTGTTGCTTACTACTCATTGAATTAGAGATAATATCAATTGAAATGAACTGGTAAACATTAACTAGCTGAATATAACTGATATTGAAGATGAAACTATAGTTCATTTGTTAAAATAGTTGAAAAACACGTATAAAAATAGTGTGTTTATAGACAAACGACTGTAATACAAGAGAAAAAGAACTTATTTATGTAAATTTTATAAATTTTCAAGAAATTATTGAAGGTATATATAATTTCTTCAAACACATGAGTACCAAAAATTTAAGTCTTACAAGAGAGAGATTTTGCAAGTGGAATCTTCTTGAATTAAATTAAGAAACTGATATTTTCTAGCGCTTCGCGTGTGATTGACTTTTGCAAAAGTAAATTAATTAGTGCATGGCAATAATTACGTTTGCAACGAAAAGAGCGTAAATTAGTACTAAAAAATGTTTCATGAAATAGATAAAGTTAAATAAGAAAGGATTGGCTTATAAGGTTGAACTACGATTCAGATTGATGTTTTATTAGTAATTTAATGAGCAGATTAACAAAGCATAAGTATTACTGCAAGCACAAAAATAAACATTACATCCTATTACTTCGTTTGACCAACTGTCAAGAGAAAAATTATATAGCAAGAATGCTGAATAAGGTTGCCAATGTGATTTAATCATTTTTAACTTCTGTTCTGAAAAGTGCTAAGTTAGATATCATTAAAGATTGAAAATCGAGTGACGTGGAATCAACCGTTTTCTTTTTTGAAAACTCTTCATTAAGTTTACTATGGCAAATGCCAATGTTGATATTTTTCTGAATATATCTGCAATCTCAATTGCTTGGATATCGGAAGAGTAAGATTACAAATGGAACATAAAAGTTACTTACGGGTTGTTCCGGTGGCTTCTCAAGTTTGTGGAGTGAAAAACCAGCTCTTCACTTGCTTGTGTTTTCTGAACGGCCAGCACCCAGAGCCAATTGGTCGCTCTAGTGTAATGTTAATTCAAGGAATACAATCGTGCCGGCCTCCCATGGCCAGTGGCTTAGTGTTTGATTCCAGGCGCGTAATCCGAAGTGCGTCCACCTCCGTCCATTCGCTGTCTGAAAACATCCAAGCGACTGCGAGCTGGGTCCATTCTGGGCGGCAGACGTGCTTGTTAGATGGTGCGGAGCGCCACATCGAAAACACCCTCTTAACTCAGTTAGTGAGAGGCCAACCGTTCGCTCTCCGCCCAAATTAAATAATTGAATCCAGAAGGTTGATTGTGAGTAATCTGATTGCGAGGCCTCCGCTTATTTCGATCCCTTTAACCGAATCCAGATCCTCCCCTCGCTCTGCGCACACAACGATTCATATTTCCTTCGGGCCTCCAGCTGGGCCTAATTGGGTTAGGGTAAGTGTTCGCCTTCCCACCGGTTCCTCTTTTGACTTCTTCCCCACCCAGCACTGACCTCCTCACAGGGAAAAAAAGGAGGATGGCTCTTCTCAATGATTTCAATATCATTAGTCACACTAACTACAGACATATTTGCTCGTTAAGGGGGGAAATCGATAGACACACATGTACCAATCCATTGTTCTCAGGTCTGAAAGTCTAAAACTCCAAGCTCCCCAAATAACTATGTACACCCAACTCTTTTTTTTTACACGAATTTGAAATAACACGGTACACGAAATTAACGATTTTTTTACACGAATTTTTTGTTTTAACATGGATATCAAAAAGTTTGGTTGAGAACGATTTAATCGAATTTATGATAGTTTATATGATAATAAAGAACTCGATAATGACAAAGTCGTAGGTGAAGTTCAGATATTAACAGTTTATTTGGTTCGCGAGGGCTTGAAATTTTCTCAAGTGTGGAACAACATTTTCTTACTCGTGATCCTAAAATAGAGCGTGCATTAAAATTTCAAAGTAATCAAAAGTTTTGAGTAGCAGGATATCAAGAATAATATAAGTAACTTGAGACACCCACCTCATAAAAACCCCAGTTGCTACTAACAGACTTTGTAACAACAACAAAAAATCAGCAGAGACCGTTAATAATGAACGAATATTTTCATTTGAATCAAAACCGACAATTGTGCTAGACATACCTAATGCATCTATTGATCCATTTTTTATCCAGTTCGTAATAAACGTGCAAGCTTGTTATCAAGTACCGATGATTAGTTTTATTAGTTAGTATTTTTATTCCTAATTTTAATCTGGATTTTTATGTGTTGTATGTACTTACAGACTGTGAGTTTTCACTGTACACTAATTTTAATTTTTTTTTGTAATAAAAATGTATTTTGTTTTTATTTTATGAATAAGTAACATGGATATTATTTATACGGTTTTATGGGAAAGTATTTAAGAGATTTTTCATCTTACATGATTTTTTAAAGTTGTGGAACATATCCCCAGATTTGCCATATGTTGCATGTATTTTTACATGATTTATTATTATTATTATTATTATTATTGCACGATTTTCTAAGGAATGTATCTACCGTGTAAAAAAAATTGGGTGTATTTTGTCCAGGTAATCTTTTTAATTCTAAAATTCATGTTTCAGAAATATATTTTTCTGTAAAATATCCCCAACAAAGCTATCGGTTTTCTCTTTGAAAACCTCCTTTAAAAAGTGCAATGAAGTACTTTTCTTCCCTTCATTCGAGCATCGTTGGAAATTTATATATATACTTATTTTGGTTCTTGCTCGGCAAAAACAAGTACGGTCGGACCTCTGTTTAATGAAGTCGCTAAATCCCGAAAAATAGTTCGTTACGTAGAAAATTCGTTAAATAGGGATTCATCTTTCAATGTATTTTCGAAACCACATAAAACAAATTTTAAATTCTTAAACACTATGTATTATTTTTAAAAAAAGTTATTATTCACACTTTTTTGTAAATTAATACCTATTTATCTCATAAATCTCACCCATCAAAAAGAAATCTTCAAAGAAAACAAGAAGGAAAAAAAACAATGTCCAGAAATGCACTAAATTTTCAACTTTAAAAAATAATTATGTATTATTTTAATGACATTTTCTAATTTTAAGCATACAAGTAATTTTGAACATACATTATTTTATATATAACCTGTAGTTTTAAGCATACATTACCACATGCGTACTTAAATTTAATTACTGATAAATCTGTTAATTTTATTTGAGTTTCTTATTTCAAAAATTATTGCCATTTTATTGCTCCTGTTAGTTAGGCTCCTGGCAAAACCAGTTCAATGCCTTTGATCACAATAAAATGAGTTAAAAGAGAATAATTTGAAGTATCTAGAAATATTTTTAAAATAGGGAGAAAAAATAGAATCACAAGAAAAAAAGCTCGCTAAATAGAAAATGCACTTTGCTATTTGGAGGTTATTTTACAAAGAAAATAGTAAAATATTCTTCATTCCAGGAAAAAGTTCTCAAAATAGAAAAAATTGCTAAATAGAGGTTAGTAAAATGGAGGTTCGACTGTATATTTATCTAAAGAGAGCGTGATAAAAATATTACAATTTGCAATAACAATGATAAAACTTATATTTTCTTTGTTTTTGAAATGTCTTATATTACGTTGAAAATAAGTTATATACAAAGAGAAGGATTTAAATTTGAAAGGAATAATACATACGATTATCGGATAAAATAATTTCTAATTTACGAAATTATTATTATTGCTTGAGATCAATGAGAGAAACCGGAAACATTTCTAAGTTTAAAATTAACTTTTGTATTTTATAAAACTTATGTCAGATAATACCTCCAGAACTGGCAAAATAAATTCAAACAGGGTTTTTTTTTTTTTTAAATCTTACTTTTCTTTTTGCTACAATATGATCATCATATAGCAAAGTGCATACAAGTATGAAAATATGAACAAATTCATATTAGGTTAATGAAATTTTCATTTTAGTCTTGAAAAAAAAAATATATTAAATGTTTGCAACATTTTTATAGCCATCTTTACAGTAGGGTTATTCGATGGGCGTCAAATCTAAAACGAAATTTCCCTTGATATTCACAGCACTTTTAAGAAGAGTTCAAGCTGCCAAAAGGAAGTGGCTGGAAAAAATACACATATCACAGATATTGCGAACTTTGTTGTGAGGAAAGGAATATTAAAAAAGATTTTAAATGGCAAATAATACTTATAATTAATTTATAAATGCATTCCAAAACTTTGCTTATGCTTGTTTAAGGAGGAAAAGTTATACATAGGAGAGACAGGTCCCAATGACTATCTTAACAGTTGGACATTTCTGATCAACTGTTTTCTGGAACGGTCTCCGTTGGTTACAGTCTAGAATTCTCGGCTGTTACACGTCTTCTGAAACAAAACAAAAATCGACAATGATTTCCTGGAAGATATAATGGCACGAATATTGCCCATTCTGCAGATTCTTTCCCTTATATTCTACTTAACGTGTATTGGAGAGTTGTGTACTTTACATCATTTGGATTGCTCGGTGAGGTGTGCTTATTTTGAAGTTTGCATAATTTTCTGGCCACACCTTGGTTTTGTATTTTCAATGTCATGTAGCATACACATAAACACACTCATATATATTATATATGAAGGGATATAAAGAACCAACTGGGTCACCCACGCAAACACATTACAGGCGTTATTTCTGTCAAGTCGATTCGAGTCCTGGCGCCATTGAAAACAAAGACACTAGGCAACAAAAAATAACTTTTTGTCTGCTTCCTTAAGATATACCACAGCCCATCCATCAATTTATTGGCAAATTTGAAGAACAAAACATTACTAATACATACAATACAATAAGTCATTTTTCTAGAAACCGTGTTCATAATCAGAAATCAGTAGTATTTTTTTAGATAATTTCCTGTGAACATTTCCTTTTGAATTGCCTCTTGTATATTGAAGCACGAGTATCCCGAATTATCCCTGTCTAGCAGTAGTTTGCGACCATTGATTCATCCCGACGACCCTGATATATATGTACGTTCCATTGTTGTGATATCTTAATGAAACCTTTCACCGTTTTCTCATCGCTTACAGTTCCACAGTTTTTAGGGAAAAAATCAAGATGGGAATGTGCAAAATGGATCTTTAGAGACATATTGCCTCCTCGGTCATGAAAATTTTGTAGGAGTTATTTCACCAACTGTTGATAGTTTTCATCCTTTTTGCTGTCTAAAAATCCTTATACCACACTTATCTTTGAGACCTAAATATAGTTGAATTGATTTATCTTGAGTTGTAAGACGAAAAACAGCAAATATCACTTGAATTGTGCACTATTGCCTGTTCTTTGTTCTACTGATGCTCTAGGTTAGACTCAAACACTCCTAAAGAAAGGTGGTGTGGTTACACGCCTTTCGTCGAAATAAAAATCGTTCCTGAGGCTAGAGCTTCCATCTACCCACTCAAACGAACATCAAAAAGATTATACACAGAAAGTAAAGATGAGTAAAATACAGCTATTTATGAATAGCGAGTTCTGATTCTTGAAAACAAGAGCCAATCTGAAGTCTTTATGATGATTTTCGTGTTTAGCTGACCAAAACACCTTATAATAAATTATTTTTGAGCCCGAAACAATTTTGATGTCACCTAGTGATATCTTTCATGTCGAAAAGTTGAAGCCCGTTAAATCTCTCAAGGCTCAAAGTCATTGACGTTTTGTGGGAGGAGAAGGTGCCGCTTCAGGTGTCATCCTCGTCACTTGATCGTGATTCAAGCCAATAGCCATCCAGCAGCTTCGAAATGCCAATTTAATAAAGAATCAGTTAATCAATATTCAATATGGCATGGCCCGAAGGTTGCGGGTGTAAGAGGGTTGGTAGAAAGAGCAGACATGATCTTGAAAATAGCTACTTTTATTCTATATCTCTCTTTAACACTTTATGAATTATATACAACTTTATGGAGTGCGAATCTTTGGGAGCAATCTGAAATCCTAACACTTAATCTAATGTACAAGATTATTGAAAATTACTTAGCATCAAGCGGAGTTCCTTGTGACGATTCTTCTCGAACCCCGAAAGCTCGGTCAGTTCCAAGGTTATTTACTTCCACAAATCCTGTTGGATTTTACGACGAATATTAATTTCAGGAAACGTGATCTCCCAGTCGCAGTTCACCTTCTCTTATTTTTCGATTTCCCGATTAACGATTAAATTCACATACCCAACGTAACGGTTTAAATAGTAGTTACATTTGCATAAAATCAAGTAATCTCTATGGAAAGCGATTTTTAAACTAAAATCATAGTTAAAGAATAGTTTCCCCAAGAGGTTAGTAGAAGAAACTGAATAGTATCCGTTATAAATATTCCTTCCTCTCATATGTTTTTTCGATGTGATTCTTTAGTGTTCCTGTTCCACGCACACTTAGAAAATTAAGCTTTTTGTCAAGTCGCTTTCTCGCTCCCCTTCTCTCTGGCCTGCTTTTTTTTTTATTGATTTGTTTATACACTATCATCATTTCTTTTTACTGAGTTTATTTGACGAATTACACTCATATCCATACATTAAGGGTAATTCAGAATCACACAGAAATTGAACTCTAAAATAAAAATTTCACCTGTAGAATTATCACACACATCTTGAAGAAGAATATGCAAATTACAGGAAACTACCAGATGGCGTGGATAGTACTTCACAATGACGAGTGTAAGAGAGGGGTATATAAGGAATGGTGGCAAAGAAGTAAAATAGTTCACAAGCGCTTTAAAAGCCTTTCAGTGCAATAACCGCATAGTTACGGCACAAAGGAAGCATTTGGATGATTTTTTATGTGGTAGAATTATCGGACGACTGGAATGTGGACCTTACCCAGCTGGAAGTATTCGAGGAACTTGGAATCGCCCAGAGTGTCATCTCCAGGCTTTGGCAACGATTCCAAGATGATGGTAATGTGAGTAGATGTTACAGCACAGGTCGCCCTCGAGTTACAACGCCGAATGAGGACCGGTATTTGGCAGTTACTGCCAAAAGAAACAGACGGAGCACAGCATCAGACCTATCTCGTCAACTCTCTTCAGCTACCGGTACGACAGTTTCAAGGCAGACCGTGTACAGACGCTTAGGGCACATTGGTCTATATGCTCGTAGGCCTGTCAGATGTGTTCCCCTTACCGCAACACACTGTCGCCTGCGATTAACCTGGAGTAGAGAGCATGCATTGTGGACACCGCAACAGTGGTCTTGTGCGATGTTTTCCGACGAGATCAGGTTTAGTTTGCAGTCTGATTCTCGCCGGACTTTCATATGGAGAGCGCCAGTTACCCGTTACCGACAAGAGAACACCATTAAACGACACCGTTTCGGTGGTGCAAGATGGCTCGTTTGGGGAGGAATTATTCTTGGTTCCAGAACTGACCTGCATGTTCAGAGTGTAACGATGACCGGCCACATCTATCGAGATGTCATTCTGGAACAACATGTACGTTTGTTTCGGGGCGCCATGGGTGCTGAATTTCTGTTTATGGATAACAACGCCCGTCCTCACCTTGCAAACATTGTAGACGAATGCCTTCAATCGGAGAATATCCCCCATATAGATTGGCCAGCATACTCACCGGACTTGAATCCAATAGAGCATGTGTGGGATATGCTTGCCCCCTCCCACCTGTCTACCGGAACTTCGGAGGGCATTGCTTGATGAGTGGTGTAATATTCCCCAAGATCAGATTGATAATTTGATACTCAGCATGCGTTGGCGTTGTAAGGCCTGTATTACATCGTCCGGGAGACATACTCCTTATTAATCATCATACTAACCATGTTATACTGTTTTTGTAAATAGGTTCTTTTTTGAAATTTGCTCCAGGGAGTAAAAATCACAATTTTTATTAATTATGTCAAACATATAGCACCTTTTTTGCTCTTTACCTTTTGTTTAATAAATAGACTTTACATAAAAGTCAAATTTGTTTTTTGCTTCTGTCTCTTTCTTTGCCTGAACTTCATTATCCTTAATTTATGGACATGAGTGTATTTCGCACCACATGTCGGTTGTTATACGAATTATAATACGTTGTAAAACGGACTTTATGTGATGTTTTTTCCAAACGAGTGAGTGAATGAGAGTTATATTAACGTCGCACTATAAAGCAATACGAGCGCTATTGGCTACGGACCTCGTAATTTTGAACCTTAGTCAAGTGACGAGGAGGACACCTTTTCCAGATGAGGTACACAAGTTAACGTACTTAATAAATTTATCATAATAAGATTTTTAACACAAAATATTTTTCCTTACTAATAAGCTACAATATTTAAATAATTTACTCTGGCCATTCGAACTACAAAGGAACTTATCTATATTATCATCACAATTATCTATGCTAGAATCTTTAATAGCTTGCTTTTGAAGTGTAGAAAAAAAGTTTAAAGGCAAAATTTTTAAGAGAAATTATGTGTATATTTTTTTCCCATGAGCAAGTGTATAGTTGTTAAATTGGTTACATATTTTTTTTTTTGTAATTTTTTTCTCTAAAGTTTTTTAAATATGTTTGTTTCGGCATGTTGATTATATACCTTTTAAAGAATTAAATCTTATACTAATTTGCATCTATTGTAGTTCAGAAAGGAATCTGATTTCCTTGTAAGTAGGGATTGCAATATCGGACCAAAAGTTCAATACCGCTATTCGGTATTTTTTAGATCTTAATACCAGGATACCGGTTTTAACAACGCTAGTAGAAGTTTTAGGAAAAGAAAGAGAAAATACAGGTGTTTCTTTGTTTTATATGCCATTATTAGAGAGTGTAAGTATCACCAAAAATTAATTTGTAATTTTTAAATTATAACAGCATATAAAGAACGACAAAGAAGTAAAGGAATATCTTATTTATTTAAATCACAAAAAAAAAAGTGTAAATATCACTATTCAATATGTGGTACTAGTACAAATTTTTGAGATGTGATCTTAAAAATCATAATGCATTAATTGTACTGTTATTTAAGCCTGGAACGTAAATTATGTGCAAAAACTACCAGCTGTCGAAAACGCTCTTTCGGCATCTACGCTAGTTGGTGGTATTGTTATACTTTTTTCAAGTATATATTTACCTCTAAACCTCTCATCTTCAAATAAATCGACATCTCGCCGAATGGTTTTGGATATAGCTGATTTCTGTACTGTATTTTGGTTTGTTGAAATTTTTTTAATTATCACTAATTCTAATTTTTGTTTAAGAGACAATTCCTTTTAACTATCGATATTAGTGTCATAATCATCTTCGATAACTGTACCGAATTCTTCTGAATGTAAATAAGGTTTGTGGGCAAAAATTTTTAAGAAAATTTACTATTGATAAAATTTGAATTGGTTAGTCTCTCTCCTTTCTTCTTTTTCACTGTCATTTATAAAATCATGATGTTTTGAAAAAACAAATGTGTGAATAACAAACTCCCCAATTAAAAAAATATCGAAATATTACGCACTTTTTTCACAGCTACAACCTTGTTTTCCCAGATACGAAAATCAGACAACGAATCCTTCGCGTGTGCAATATCGCTCTGAGATGTAATAGAATAGTTTTGGCCCTCTTCCTTGGATAATTCACATATTTTATAAATTCTCTTGATTGTACAATGCAACTTTATATTTACAGTCTTATTAATTTCGCCCGTTAGGGAGACATAAAAACAAAAACCTTTACTATTTTGCTAGATTAGTGATCCCTGAACATATAAAGGAAACTATTTTAAAAATTTCTACTAAATACCGAAAAACCGGTATTTAACCTTGTGAATCCCAGTATTACAAAATTGTATAAATGGCTCAAAATACCGGTATTCCGTATCCCTGTATACCGGTATTGCAATCCCTACTTGTAAGGACAATTGAACGAAAGAAGAAATAAAGATCAGTTTAAGAAAAATAGAGTGAAAAGTTGCTTCCTTCAATTTTAAATCTTAAAAAGCAACTGTATTCTCATTCAATAACAACGGAATAGTGCAATCAGAGAAACTAGAAAAAGAGCTCAGTTATATCATACAATGATTAGTATAATGCCAATATATTCTTTTAGTGGGTCATAAGACCTAAGAATAAATCTATGTTAAAATCTCTGTTTCGCTCTCTTTCTCTCTCTCCCCTGTGTGTGTGTGTGTGTGTGCGCGTGCGTGCGTGCGTGCGTGCGTGTGAGTGTGTGTGTGTGTGCGCGCGCGTGTGTGTGTGTGTGATATGCACTACTTTTCGAAATGCACATTACAGTATTGATCACTTTGTCATAAAAGCTGCTTTTATTTATTAATTAATTATTACTCTTTTAGTTTTATAAATTATTTATTTAATTCTTGGTACCCATCTAAAGAAATCTTTGGATTTGATTGGAAATTTAGGGCTCGTTCTACACTTAGTACAATATTTTAAAAAGGATTTTTCAAATTTGCTCCAAGTTTAAGGCCCTCAAAAATTAAACTAGTAGTTAATCAATGAAAATTGACTTCGCATTATTTCGTATAATAGTCAACAGTCCTAAATCAAGAGAGTTGTGCAAAAAAATTAACTCGGTTTTTTTCTTGAAGCGTGTTATTTGCAAAAAAAAAAAAAAAAAAAAAAAAAAGAGTAGAGGGGGAATACGTATCTTTTAGGGGAAAAAATAATACTGCGGTCATCCACCTGAAACATGAAATTAACAAAAGCCTTTTATCTGTGTGGCATATAGAAATTAAAAAGAAACGTGCTTGCAAAAATTTCTTCAATACATTAAAAAGTTTATACTATCAGTAGTAGTTATCTAACTCCTACCAGAACTCGCCGTTCAAAATATCTAAATCGCGGGGATTATTCCTCCTCAAGAATTGCATCACTTAAAACTTTGCGCACATTTTGAAGCTGTCTGAAAGGAGTAAAATAAGACTTTAGGATACGCAAATCACAAAGTAAGAGGGTATCCAATTCGCTTTATCTTTCCATTTCTCTTGCATCACAATTAAAAAACAAATTGATAAAAACTAAAATTTGCAATTTTTACTGTATTTGGTTCCACGGGAGTGTAAATGCCTGGTTAATAATTATTCTTATCCTAAAAATAAGAAGTGTTTGCACCTGAAGGGTGAGTTATTTTTTTTTATTGTTGTTATAGTTCACAACATTGCTCAAAAGCAGCTCATTTCCCATTTAACGGTACGTAATTCATTACAAATATACTTCCGTATTTATTTTATAATTGTTTCTCCTGATTACTTTCGCCATTTTATTAGGTTTTGCCAGTGAAGATTATTATATATTACTATTAGCCTTATACTCTGTTACGGTAAGAAGATACATAAGTTAACTGATTGTATTTAGAAAAAATGTTACCTGTATTTTTTAACAACCTAACATTCCTTTCTCGGTTAAAATTTTTGGACTTGTGAATTATCCCTCAATACAGTGTTAACTAATAATTAAAAGCGCACTTTTACAGTTATCTTACGAATATTCCTCTTTCAGTCCTGAAAGAGAATAGAACGCCCTGAAACAGAAAATGATACCATCGAAGGACTTATCATAATTTTGAAAAAGAAAATTTCTGTAATGAAAAGAATCATCAGTCAAGCAATCACGAGTATAAAACAAAATAGAAGTAAATAGCCTGCTAAGCAGTGTTTTTCTTTCTTTCTTTTTTGTATTATTAACATTTGTAATATACAATCATATCAAGAATTATCTTTGAATCGCTTAGGCTTGTCTTTCCCGCATTTTCTGAAAAAATATATTACATCGATTGGAAGTTTATCATGGAGAATCATTATTTTTATGCATGTATGCGCGCGCGAGTTTCAAGAATTCATATATGTTGCATGTAATGATGTAGTCATGACAATTCAAAATTCTTGATATTGATCAAATCATCGTTTATTTTTGTAACTTAAAATCAGAACACAGAATTTATCCTCTTGTCTTCTCAAGCGCTTATCTGCATTTAAAATCGGTAAATTATAATGGATAAATATTATCTTGAATTCAAGAGAAGGAAAATATTAGTTATTTTTAGGAATTACGAAATGTTTTAGGGAAAAGTTTCAACTATTCAGTAAGGCACGTGTAAGCTATTAAAATATTATCTTACTAGGAATTTCCAATAAATCTGTCCAAAAAAAATTCAAGCTCTTACAAAATAGATCTGTAAAAATATACGTTTTAGTGCTTTAATGCAAGAGGAAATGAGAATCGTTTTGAAATAGGGTATTCGTATTTATGACTTAGATAAAAAGATAAATGAAACGAGAGATTTCAAAATAAATAATGAGTTATTACATATATTTATACGTATACATATATTACTAGATTTATTACTTACACGATGCAAGATATGTGTATAATAATAATGCAATAAGTGAATAATATGTTGATATCCATATACGTATTGGAGGATCTATATTTCTTTCTTTTTTTGAAGTTTCTTAGATATCTCTCTATAATAATTAGTTCTGATGAAGGGAAGTGTAACTTTTCTAAAGTTCTCCTGAAGTTTCATCTGGTATCTTAAGAAGTTGACAAAATATTTATTTTTTTACAGAGATAATACGAATTTTATTAAAGAGGAAGTCAAAAATTTGAATAATCAATATTTATAGTAACAAATGTCACTTTCAAAAATGTATGTATTTTAGCGTTACCTGTTTGGACGTGTTGCTAAATATTTTACTAAAACTTTATATTCTCATCTATTAAGATGTTTTAGTTCACTTATTCATTTTATATGTCTTTGTTTTAAAATCATTAATAAATGTTTATATTATATATGCATATATTTAATGTTAGGGTGAATAATTCATAAATAACTACATTGAAAAGTCCATTGAAAAGTTACCAAATTTTCTGATGCAATGTATTAACTATTCTGAACCAAATTATGTGCAATTAAATTTGTTATACGGTGAGGAATGTTCACCAGGGTCAAATTAAAATAAATAACTTTCATAACAATGGTCAATCTTTGGCTTTTTGACAAAAAAATTTCCGTTTTTTTTTCTTCTTCTTATTCTTTCTCATAAATAATGCATTCAGGACTTTTTTTTTTGTTTGCTTTTGTTAATTGGGGAGCTAGTTTATCTTTTTTGATAAATTGAAGGATAGCAAAGCTATTTTAATGATGACAGAGCTTTTAATTTCAGAAATTATTGGAAATCAAACACATCCTCTTTTATATATATTCGTGAATTTCTTTGATTGTTTTTAATTCTTCAAAGGAAACATTAACGCAATTTTTAACTTGAAAAAAATTTTTGCGTGTTTTTGCGTTCGAAATTAGCAAAATGACGGGAGAGGATGATATTCGCCCTCTGTTTCTAGTGATGTTTTCCGGCTGGAGTGTTCAAAAGTAACGCGCACACACACACAATTTCTTATCCTTTTAAGAATTTGTATTTCCTATTTTGCATATCAAATGTCACTGCAAGACTATAACGTAATTAAAGATTTTTGATTTATTTTCAACTAGTTTAATTTCAACTATTTTTATTTTTATACACTTTCTGCTATTTTCTTGAAATAATGCTATCCTTAAGAGATTAAGGAAAATTAATTTCATTTACAATAAGAATCAATGGACTTGAAATCATTTCTTGTATTTTAGAAACAACCTAAAATAGTTATTCATAAAAGCATGGATTTTGTTTCGTTTTAGTAAAAGTTTATACTGATCTTTATAAGGAATTTTTTCTTTTTTAATGACATTTTCCTCATTTAATATTAAACTTGCTTATGTATTCCTTTTAAATCGTTTACGTACCTCCAGAAGTATGTGTATCTCAATTTGAAAAACTATGATCTTAAAATTTGTAAATGTCAAACATATTTATGTATGCAAAAGCGTGCATTATGTTTATTGTAAAAGCAGAGAACTTTTAAAACGTATTTAACAGCGGAAATTTTATGTTAAAAAAAAAGAAGAAAAGAAAAAGAAATCTACCAGAGATCTATCAAATGATAAATGCAACATCTCTCTGGTAACTAATAGTTTAACTTGTTTATTACTCTTTGTAAGCTTATGTCACAACAGTTGATGTATAATACAGTGTACATAATTTGAGAGGGGGTCAAAAAAGTTATTGGCAAAACATGTTAATATCGAGAGTTGTTAACCGTCAAGATCATCTCCTTGAGGTATTCTTATCTTGAAAGTGACGTTTAGCCCATAGATATTTTTGAGATATTTAATGCCTACACTTTTGAGTGAAGAATGAAATCACCCTATGTTTTTCATAGTACACTAGAACTTTCTGCAACAGGGATAGGCAAAGAGAGACCCGCTAAGAGTTTTTTGTGGCCCGTCAAGACAGAAAAAATCAGCTTTGAACCGAAATTCTCTTTCCTTGCGAGAACGATGCTTCAACTCGTGACAGCTACGTCAGTACGTATGCGCAGTGTAGAATAAATGTGTAGTGTTTCTCAATTGATTTATTCAATTTATTATGTTTACAACAGTAAATATGTAAATTTAATTTCCAACTTTAGTGAAGCCATGGATACTCCAAAAAAAAGGAATGATCCAATGAGGAATGTACTGTGTTAAATGCAGAATGGACGAAAAATATTTCTTTGGTAAAACAGGGAATAAAGCAGTATGTTTATTGTGTGTCATGAAACAATAGCCATATTTGTGCTATCTAAAACAAAACCACATAACAAAACATAGCAAATCTGGCTGCTGGCTTTTCAAAGAAAGACTCAAAACCAAAACATCGGAGAGTGTGAAAATGCTGAAGAAAAAAAAAATTATCTACAAAGAAAATCAATGCTTCAAAACAGCGCTGCAGAATCAAGTTTCATGGTAACTCTACAACGTAACAAATCATTTTTCGGAGGACGAATTTATTAAGCAGTGTATGATAGAGTTTGCAAGCATATTGTGTCCTGATGTGAGAAGCAATTCTGAAAGCATTTCTTTGTAAAAAAGAAATTCAGTGAGGTATTTTGATTTAATTAGAAACGAAACTTATACAGAACAGCTGACGACAGTGGACAAAGATTTCGTTTGGTTTCCATTGGCACTGAATGAGAACACAGGTATTAAAGATACTGCACTGTTACTCATCTCCGAAAATTCCGTTATTACAGAAGAATTACTTGGCCTAGAATTATAGTGAAAGTTAGAACCACTGATCAGGGCTAAGAGTTCTGCAAATCATGTGGAGAAAAAGTAGCTTGTCCCTTGGAACGAAAAGACATGTTTTCAACAGTTGATACCAGATATTTCAGTGGAAAAATATGTAGGTATAGTTAAGTTTTTAAGAAATAAGTTTTACAAACACAAAACATAGACAGTGTTATTTTGTTTTTCCCTTACTTTATGCATCATAAAAAACTTTGTAAGGTAGCATTGGACTTAAAACATGTGGTCGATTTTATTATTAGTGTGGTGAAGATAATCACAGCTGGAGCACTCCACCATTTCGAAAATCCAAATCTTTCTTTTTTGAAGGTGTGGAGGTAGTGTATAAAGGTGTAAAAGTTTTTCTTGCTTAAAAAACAACAAGAGTAAATATAAATGTTCTTTGATAGCCTTAACTTTCAGGCTGTCATGAGAATCTCAACAATCAAACTCCTTTCTGATTTCAAAAAAATTGTAGGAGTGCGTGATAGGGTATATTTGTCTCATCAAACTGATTCCAAAATCACATATGCTTTCAGCTATAGATTATATGAAATTAGCATAATAAGGAACCTGCGGGAAGGACACGACAACAACAACAACAGCACAATAAGTAAATTGAATAAAACTGTCATTAGTTTATTTAGTTTATATTCATTGATTCTGTGGTAAAATTGATACCTTATCTGAAATGCAAAATTGGCCAATGAATGTAATCCTTTTAAAACGGAGGGCCCTCCATTAACTTTTGATTGCTCAAAATAAAACCCCTATTCAAAACAATTGGTTACCCCCATTCTAGAGAAATAAAATAACTACAAAATAAATGCATCAGAAAAAGATGTATAAATGTGCGTAATAAGCTTGTACCATTTATGTTGAATCTATTCGATTTAAATACTACAATTCAAAGAACATTACAGTTTAAAACAAGTAAACATTTATTATACATGAAATAGAACATAGAAGCAACATGTGCAAGATCCACCGCCAAAAACTCCTAAGCTTATGTCAAATTCTCTACACTTACAAACAATTTTGGTTACATATAATCTACGTCAAAGAACTATGAATACTAGATTATAAGGCTATTATACATTAAAAAAATCATAAATATATATATATAATATATATATTATTTTTATGACTCGCTGCGTTTCTAAAAAGCAATTCTGAGAATGTTTTGTATAGTTGTCTTCTTTTATTCTATTGGTTATTTTATTAACTCCTAACCCAATACACAGCTTCCGGAAAAACTTATATAGAGAGTAGTTTCACTATTTTTTGCTAAAATAAAAAGCAATTTTTATTGTGAAGGCCTGTATCGTTTCTAATATCCCATTTCTGAATGTAATTAAAGACATTCAAAACTCATAAATACTCACCTCTTAATTGACAATTTTAATTCTATTGATATTTTCACTGAAATTCATGACATTTTACGGCAACAGTTCAGTGAGTAGCTCTGATGTCTAGTCCCATTTCCGTAAAAATTACGACAAGAGTTGCATTTGTGTAACTAAGAAAGGCGGAGCTTCCCAGATTAGTTCTCTTCAGACATTCTGACGTAGGAGAGCCTAGAGGAGGGATCTAAATTATTCCTACATTTGGGATGAAGAAAAGAAATGTCGATAAAATTGTCTGAATATTTTCTCAACTAGGGTTTTTGAAATGAGTTACTGTATACTCCTTAGTAATTCAATGATGTACTGTCCGAAAAATCGTGTTAAGGCAAATTCATTTGTCTTGTATTTTTTTGTTAACTGTGTTCAAGTTAAGGCATCTATTAAATGCCTAGTTGAACATAAAAAAGAAGCAATGTGTATTGCAATGTGAAGGCAAAAATCTCAACTTGTATTGTATAATGGTCAAAACCAGAAAAAGATATTCATAAAAAATATCACTAATGATGATTGAGTATTTAAAAAAAATTTCATTTTTAAAAGTTTTGTGAGTTATTTTTAAGCGAATTATTAGATTAATGAACTAGTGTTAGTAAGAGAACTGAATCTGCTTTTTTGCACTTAGTTTCATAGAATCAAGTTCAAAGGATGTTGGTACAATTATGACATAAATTTCTCTCGACTTTATGTACCTCATTTTTTTTTATTTTTAATAATTACCTTTGCTTAGATTTCCTCCAAATTTTTGATTTAAGGTACTTATTTAGGTTGGAAAACATCATTTTTGGTCAAAACTCGCATATTCTTTTTACTTACTGTTTTAAAATTAAAATAACTGTCATTATTTAATTTTAAGATTATTAGAAGAAATTTGTTACAAGTGTTCTCCATTTCATCCTCCACGGCAAACATTTAAAGTCAAAACTGCATTGTTTTGTAAAGTTCATGATATCTCAAATGAGATAAGCCAACAACCAATAGAAATGCTTGCAACAAATTTCATACAAGATTTTTAATGGTATTATCAAGGAGCTTAAAAGTTATGAACTTGAATAATTTTTAGAGAAGTCATAATTGGATTTTCTATAAAAATATTTTTAAAAAATGTCGAAGATTCCTTCTGGAATTTCAGTTGGCTGTAACTTTTGATTCAAAAGAAATAATTTAAATCTTTTAGCTCATTCCCTAGAAATATATTTCAGAAGTGTGTTGTAGGAATTGTCTTTGAAAATACAAAATATTCTTTGAAGTAGAACATTTGAAAAAATTAGAAAATCTGAATAAAACTTCAAATTTTTGAGAATAGTTACACAACCATACATGCAAATCTATATACATATACGTATGTACTCCCACCCATACACACATATATATATACATATACCGGGTGATTCAAATCATTTCGTTCAAATTTCGGAGGAGGAGGATAGGAAATACGTCAGAAAACCGATTTCACATAAGAAAATATGTCCCCAAATGTACACATGAGTAAGAGGGTGCTGTGTGTATCAACCAGTATAAAACTCGGTTGACCATTCCTGCTGTCATTAGTGTATGAGCTGACTTACTAGATAGGAGATTAATCGTTTTACGAATCAAGAGCAAACGGATATGCATGTCGGATATGGGGCAGCTTGCGAAAGTGGCAGCCGAGCTAGGCAAGTTTACGAAAACAGATATCCTGGCAAAAGAATGCCACGGCATCATTACAATGCACCATCACGTGTACATCGTAATCTGTGCGAACGTAACTCAGATACAGCAACATACACGATACGGGAAGAAGGCGACTGACGCGAAGAAAGAATCCTACAGTCCTTTAAAGATAATCCGAATACCAGCTCACGCTATTGCTAAGCAGCTTGGGGTCTATTAGTCAGCATTTTGGCGGATACTGCACGAGCAAGATGTGCATCCTTACCATCTGCAAAGGGTGCATTTATTACAGCCAAACGATTGTCCAAAGCGTGTGGAATTTGCACAAAGGCTCATCAGAAAGGTGTCGGGGATCCTAGTTTTCCAGCTTCTCTCCTTTTTACAGATGAAGCATCATTCAGTAGTGAAGGTGTGCCCAATGCACATGTGTGTTCTTACGACAATCTTCATGGTTTGAGAAGTCACGATGCGCTTCATCGTTTTGTTGTAAATGTGTGGGTTAGAATCATTGGTGACTGTTTGTTGGGACCTTAGTTGCTACCACCCCAATTGGATAGTCAGAAATACCTAATCTTTCTCAAGACAGTGTTACAGTCATTTCTGGGGGCTGTTTCTGTACATATCCGCCAAGATATGTGGTTTCAAAATGACGGGGCTCCAACCCATAAAATAATTGTGTGCGTGATTATCGGAACCGAATATTCGGAGCTCGATGGATTGGTACAGGTGGACCAATTGCTTGTCCACCCAGGTCACTGGATTTACCACCTTTGGATTTCTTCTGGGGGAGGGTCTTGAAATATCATGTGTACGAAACTCCTGTCGACATTGAAATGGACCTTGTTGCACGAATGGTGGCCGCCACAGGCATTGTTCGTGACATGTCAGGTGTTTTTGAAAATGTTTGGTGGTCAATGCAACGGAGCTGTGAATCCTGTGTTCGTGTAAATGATCACAAATTTGAGCATCTACTCTGAACCTGTATTAGACCTTGTTGGAATAAAAATCCCATTCTTTACCCATTAACAGTACTGTTTCCTGTTCACTTTATTTATCCATTTTGTTCGTGTAAATGACGTTTGCAGATATATTTTCCTATATTAAATCGATTTTCTGACGATTCCCTACCTCATCACGAAATTTAAGCAAAAAGTTTTGACCTAGTATACACTATTTGGCCAAAAGTACCCGGACACCCCTTAAAAAAGTGGTTCTGGCGAATGACGCAATTTTATACGTAATTGAAAGCTATAAAAGTGTTGGTAGTGGTTTGTCAGATTGTATTTATGTGTTTGTGGGGCAATGAGTAAGTCAAAGGAGCTTAGTGAGTTTGATCGTGGCAGTATAGTTTGATGCCACCTTTGTGGGAAATCAGTTCGTGAGATTGCGGACATTCTACAAAAGCCTAAATCCACTGTAAGTGATGTAGTTGTGAAGTGGAAACGTCGAGGCAGTGAAACGGAAGAAAAACGAACCGGTAGGCCGAAAATACTTGGTGTGAACGCAGCCTCAGAACTCTGAAAAGGGTAGTGAAACTAAATTGCAAGTCCTCGTTGGTGGAAATTTCTCAGGCGTTCTAAAGTTCATCAGGAATTAGTGTTAGCAGCAGGACTGTCCGTCGAGAGTTAAAAAACTTCGGATTCCATAGTCGTGCAGCCGCTCGCAAGCCAAACATCACTCCACAGAATGCGAAGCATCGATTGCAATGGTGTATAGCTCGCCGTCATTGGACTGTGGACATGTGGAAAACTGTTCTTTGGAGTGATGAATCTCTCTTTACAGTCTGGTAGTCGGAAGGACGCGTCTGGGTTTGGCGGATTCCCGGCGAACGTTTCTTTAGTGACTGCATTGTGCCGACTATTAAGTTTGGTGGTGGAAGCATAAAGGTGTAGGGGTGTTTCTTGTTGTTTGGCCGGGGTCCGTTAGTTCCTGTGATTAGAAACATGAACTCTGAGATGTATGTGAATATTCTGAACAATGCTGCACTCCCAACTCTATGGCAATATTTCGGGGAAGGCCCATTTCTCTTCCCGCAGGATAACTGCTCCATTCACACATCGATGCTTGCAGAGACGTGGTTTGACGAAATGGGTGTTCAAAAACTGGACTGGCCTTCTCAGAGCCGCGATCTAAATCCCATAGAACACCTTTGAGACGAATTAGAGCGCAGATTACGTAGCCAGCCAAATCGACCATCCTCACTGCAAGCACTCACTTCAGCTGTGATGGACGCCTGGAAGGCAATTCCTATGGTCACCTATCAAAAATTGGTGGAAAGACTTCCCAAACGTGTGCAAGCTGTCATCCATGCAAAAGGGGGACCAACATCATATTAATATGCGCCTCAGGACGCTCTAAGTCCATTCCACTGGGTGTCCGGATACTTTTGCCCAGATAGTGTATTATAACAATATTTTCTACTATATGTAAAAGGGACGTTAAAAATGTAAGAAACATTAGGGCATTTTGAAAAATTAAAAAAGGGCGTTGAATATAGTTGGATACCTTAGACTTAATATTTAGTTTTCTCTTTTCTTATAACTAATACTTTTAATTTTTAAAAATTTCATTTTACTTATTTTCTCAACATTGTTGTTTATTTTTCTAGTATATTTTCTCTCGTACATCGAATATTTATATGAAAAACAGCTAACATAATAAAAATATTAAAAAATATAGTTAAATGAAGAAATCTAGTATCACGTAAATCTACATACAAAAAATCAATTTATTTGAAAGTTTGTGTGTAATAACACGGTAGGTCTTCAGTGACACCAAGACTTGAACTCACGATTTGGCAGAAACAAGACCGATGACGAAGACCGTTCAGTACCATGGCCGCTTTGCTACGCTGGCTGTATTATATCCTTGAAACCAGTGTCCGTATGCATTGAGTTCTAAAAAGTTTTTGATCTTAATATACTGATGTGCATCAATGTAATCTATAAAAACACTCAACATCTAGATTCTTTTGTGTCAAATATAATTCCAGAATTGATAATAATTCAAAATTGATCTCTCTCTCTTTCAATTTGGGTTTTTATTACATTTGAAAGAATTCTTTTTGGTTAAAATATTTTTAAATGGAAATAAATGCTTGTAATTTTAAAAATATTTCAAAAATTTACTTCGTTATAGGTTTTATTCATATTTAACAAAGTGTATTATTCTGTTATAAAATCCTCACTAAAAATTGTGGTAATATGGCATTTGTTAGCAGGATAATTACAAATATCTTTTACAAGGTAAAAAACATGTTTATCAGAAATCTTGTTACCTTTTGCAAAATTGAAAACTATTTCCTTTTGCTTAAGGCCAAATAAATGGTACATAATTTTTGTCCAATAAAGTTATTTTAAAAACTTCTACTAATATTTAAATATTAATATAATTCTATGTCCCCTAAAAGATTTTAGGTTCATGGAAATAATTGTTGTTTTTAAAACAAGAAGTCTTCAAGAATGAAAAACTATACCTCATCCACTAGTATGCGTTGTGCAACGAGCTTAACTAAGTGTGTGTGTGTGTGTGTGTGTGTGTGTGGTGTGTGTGTGTGTGTGTGTGTGTGTGTGTGTGTGTGTGTGTGTGTGTGTGATATGCACTACTTTTCGAAATACACATTACAGTATTGATCACTTTGTCATAAAAGCTGCTTTTATTTATTAATTAATTATTACTCTTTTAGTTTTATAAATTATTTATTTAATTCTTGGTACCCATCTAAAGAAATCTTTAGATTTGATTGGAAATTAAGGGCTCGTTCTACACTTAGTACAATATTTTAAAAAGGATTTTTCAAATTTGCTCCAAGTTTAAGGCCCTCAAAAATTAAACTAGTAGTTAATCAATGAAAATTGACTTCGCATTATTTCGTATAATAGTCAACAGTCCTAAATCAAGAGAGTTGTGCAAAAAAATTAACTCGGTTTTTTTCTTAAAGCGTGTTATTTGCAAAAAAAAAAAAAAAAGATAGGGGAATACGTATTTTTAGGGAAAAAAAATAATACTGCGGTCATCCACCTGAAACATGAAATTAACAAAAGCCTTTTATCTGTGTGGCATCTAGAAATTAAAAAGAAACGTGCTTGCAAAAATTTCTTCAATACATTAAGAAGTTTATACTATCAGTAGTAGTTATCTAACCCCTACCAGAACTCGCCGTTCAAAATATCTAAATCGGGGATTATCCTCCTCAAGAATTGCATCACTTGAAACTTTGGGCACATTTTGAAGCTGTCTGAAAGGAGTAAAATAAGACTTTAGAATACGCAAATCACAAAGTAAGAGGGCATCCAATTCGCTTTATCTTTCCATTTCTCTTGCATCACAATTAAAAGACAAATTGATAAAAACTGAAATTTGCAATTTTTACTGTATTTGGTTCCACGGGAGTGTAAATGCCTGGTTAATAATTATTCCTATCCTAAAAATAAGAAGTGTTTGCACCTGAAGGGTGAGTTATTTTTTTTATTGTTGTTATAGTTCACAACATTGCTCAAAAGCAGCTCATTTCCCATTTAACGGTACGTAATTCATTACAAATATACTTCCGTATTTATTTTATAATTGTTTCTCCTGATTACTTTCGCCATTTTATTAGGTTTTGCCAGTGAAGATTATTATATATTACCATTAGCCTTATACTCTGTTACGGTAAGAAGATACATAAGTTAACTGATTGTATTTAGAAAAAATGTTACCTGTATTTTTTAACAACCTAACATTCCTTTCTCGGTTAAAATTCTGGGACTTGTGAATTATCCCTCAATACAGCGTTAGCTAATAATTAAAAGCGCACTTTTATACAGTTATCTTACGAATATTCCTCTTTCAGTCCTGAAAGAGAATAGAACGCCCTGAAACTGAAAATGATACCATCGAAGGACTTATCATAATTTTGAAAAAGAAAATTTCTGTAATGAAAAGAATCATTAGTCAAGCAATCACGAGTATAAAACAAAATAGAAGTAAATAGCCTGCTAAGCAGTGTTTTTTTCTTTCTTTTTTGTATTATTAACGTTTGTAATATACAATCATATCAAGAATTATCTTTGAATCGCTTAGGCTTGTCTTTCCCGCATTTTCTGAAAAAATATATTACATCGATTGGATAATTTTCATGGAGAATCATTATTTTTATGCATGTAAAGATAAACAAGTAAAAATCAGTTAAAATATGAAACTGTCGCACACAGTTATAAATAAGAATTAATTATTTTGGACTATTTATTTCTCTATTGTATTGATATGGACCAAATTTTTATTATGATAAAAATATTTTAGAATTTACTTGTATTTTTACCTCTTTGAGATTTCCCTTAAGTATTATCCTTTGAGGAAGCTCTGAGTTCTCTATCATTTAAAATTAAAAACTTTTTCAACTTGCAAGACAATAAAGCATAATTTGATCTGGGCCTTATTTTATGTGCACATGATAGCAAAATTCTCTTACAGTCATAATTTTAAAGCCCATACGGTTCCCAATAATTCTGAACACAACGGTTGATTACCAAACGAGGTAAAAATTCTATTTATCAACATATACTTTTTTTTATGTCAGTATAAGGTACAGACTTCCTTAATACAAATTGAAATTAGTTTAAAGTTTGCTTAGCTTCAATAACGTATATGCACAATTTTAAGAACATTCATTTCAGTTCAGCTATAAGACCAGAACTTCATTTGCATGTTTAATCCAATACGGCGATGACGCTGTCGCCTCAGTTGCATAATTATTACAACGATAGTGCAAGGTAAGATAGCTCGATATAACGCCTTTTCACTCATCACTATCGATATTTCTACACGCTGAGGTTGCCGAGTAAGCATAGTCAGACACTTATGGCCTGCGTTGTCGAATCGTGGTACCAATGAACCCCACCATTCTTTGTTTTGCAGGATATTTCATTATGTTTCTAATTATTGTATTATAATAGATAAATAGATATAGATATAATATTAGCCCTTGATACAAAAAAGAAATCTTTTTATCGAAACGTTTGATTTCGTAAGATTAGTATTAGATAAATACATTTGTTGGAAGTTCTGAACCAAAAAATTTTACTCTTTCTAAACATATCTATTTCCGAGGCATCCATTATGAGGCTTAGGATTTGGATTCTAAACTTTTGATTATTGATAATTTTTTCACATTTTAAGTAAAAGAGTAATAATTATTTCCCTTTTATTTATGACTAAACTTTTATTTTGCAGTTTGAATTTCGCAAGGAATTTTTTATTCATAACAATAGCAAAACATTTTTTTAAGATTCTATCTCTACATAACTCCATATAAAAAGAATGAAAATATTCTCTTATAAATCTTCTCTTATAAATATTTTGCATCAAGTTCATGGCCATTTTAGTATAAAAATTTGCTTCATTTTTGTAAAAAAAATTGATGAATATATATGCATCTATTTTTAAAAATTCAATTTCACATATTTTTTTTATTATTATGGTTAGAAACATTTTATTAAGCCGCTAACCTCAAAGAAATCGCACTAAAATTTCACCCATATAAACAATAAAACTAGGTGGTTGTTTTTTTCCTTAAAAGTTTAAAATATAGTTTCTATTCCCCAAATGTATAATACTATTTTCTCTTATTGCCAAATTTTATTTTCTTACTACAGTCGACTCTCGATAATTCAAACCTTCGATAATACGAACCTCTCGATAATTCGAAGTATATGCTCAGTCCCTAGAAAAACTCTTGATATTTCGAACTAAACAATACGTTTTGTACACTCAATATTTCGAAGTAAAATCTGTGACTGGCCAGAATACAACACGTGATAATTCGAAGTTATCTTATAAAACTCTCGACAATTCGAACACTCACTATCATGTACAGTCCTGTAACAAACAGGTTGGAGCTTACACGTTTTGCATTGTATTGTCTTTGCGCGTCTCCCCTGAAACGTAGCCCCTTTGATGTGACTATCTGTCTGCTACCCTTTCTTTTTGTTTTCCGGTTCCTCGGGCGAAAAGATAATTTTATTGTTTTCCTTCTTCAAGTACACAATAGAACAACCGCACCTGTTGCCAGCCGTCCATATCTTTTGCTTAACATGTGGTCTTGCTACACATGTGTTCAGAAAGGATGGTCCACTATTGTGAAGAAGGGATGCGTAGGATTGTGTATGCATGTCTTAAATGTATTCTTTTAATACAGGATTTTTAACTTCTGTATAATATTTATACTGTATAATATGTACTTTTTAAAAATACTTTAAAATAATTCTATACATTAGTACACAATTGTTGTTTTATTACATAGTTTCAAATTTAAATGTGTTAGAAAAAAAATTCTCTTCGTGTATTTTGGGAGTTTTTTTCAACCCTCTTGATAATTCGAAGTTTTTCATTGGTCCCTCCAACTTCGAATTATCGAGAGTCGACTATATATCATTCTTATGCGAGTATTTTCTTTTCTGTTAGATTAATGAAACCGGTATGTGTGAGAATAGACTGAATTCTACAAAAAGGTAAAAACTTGCTTAAAATTATTTGTAAAGCAAAGATTAAAATACGCCTAATATTACATTAGTAAAATTAATATTTTATATAATAGAAGGATTTATAAACGTCGCAATTACAAAGAGAAAGAAATTACACGAGGACTACTGGAAACGGACCGCAGTTTTGAACCAAGATCAAATGACGAGGACCTGATATGGCTCCCCAAATTTCTATACTCCACCAACACGAAAGTTTTTGCCTCGTCAGATTTAACGAGCATTAGCACCATGACACAACAGATTTTTAATGGAATTAAGGGTTCAAACACGTGACTCGACTGAAACATCGTGTGCCAAAAAACTCGTATTTGAATACTTGGCTACCAGAGCCTTTAATATGACATGATTCGAGTAGTTACATTTGTTTTTCTAATTTGATATCGTAAATGATGGTTCCTGTAAACATGTTTGCGTTGTCATTGTATAACATTAATTTATAATGTAAAACCAGATGTAATCAACAAATAAAATTTTAAGCAATAAGCCATCTTTTATAAATTTTATCGATTATTTTAATAAATGCATTTTCCTTAGATTAAAATGAAAATTATTTCGTTTTCCTTTAATTTTGGTCCCTTTTTTAGTAATTAGGATTTTGTGAAGCACATTATTTTTAGAAATAATACGAAAATGTTATGCAGGAATTTTCAGCATCTCTATTTTTTTCCCTTGGATACCCTTTTTAATTACATAATAAAATTATTTAATGGCCGGCATTACTTCTAGATTTTTTTTCATGAAGTTTCCTTAAAACAATTGAATTCGGTATTTATAACTTGGATAAAATAACAATTTAAATAGTCATAATTTACGAGAATTTTCTTAATTCATTAGTTTATTATTCGATAATTATTCCTTAAGAAATTCTTCAAGAAAATTAAGTAATAACAAGTACAATTTGATATGATTAACTAGACAATATATGAAATCTTAAGCAGCAAAATATAGCGTGACCTATTTAACTATTAACACTTTAAAATTAATGAAACGGTTGCATTTAAGTGAAAGTAATATATATTTTCAATTTAAGCTTATAATTAGCATCTTAATAAAATAGAAAATTATAAGATCTCATCCAATAAGCCAGTGTACCAAAATAAATATACTTATGTAAATTGCGTAATGTATTTGCTACTATATTAACTAAATATTTGGAATTATGAATACCACTTTTTCATATTTTTCTGCCTTTTTTAAGATTGAGAACTGCATTTAAAATTAACCTCCGGAAGAAAAAAAGAAAATTTGGTTCTCTAGTATATATTCCTGTAACAGCATATTTAGTATACCTAGCTTTTCCACAATGAAACATTTCCCAATTTGAACAATAATAAGGATTTCCTTTCTTCAATTCTTACTTTTCCGATCATTTATGAGTTCTTATTGTCATTTATTCCAATTTGCTCTAAAATGTTTAAACTTTTTCTTTTGAATGAATTTTCTGTGACATCTACGGTTTAAAAACCAGGTAAGTAAAGTTTAAAAAATAAAAAAGTACATCGTAGGAGAAAAAAAATTATAATTTCCTGAAAATAATTTCCCTGTATGCTTACATTATGCTTCAAAATATAAGTCCTACATCTGAATTAAATGCATCTCAAACTGTCGACAATAGCGAACTTACATTCAAACTTAATTAAGCAGAAATAGTAATTATAAGCCGTTGAGACTGAGAAGAAAGTAGTTATAACACAACGAAAGACCCCTAATAAATGAATTCTGAAAAAAAAAATCTGAACCATTACCTATTACTAGTATAGGAAAAAAAACAATCTATTATTTTCCAAATTTCATGATACAAAAATCGAAAAAGCACTGTGACGGATCTTTACACGACCTTCACACAATCCTCTTGGGGGAATCTTGGTATAGCATTTGCGTTAATTCACAGCCATCCCTCTCAAGAAGAAACCCTGATATGGAGATTAGTTTGTTTGTATAAAGTCAGAGTTTTGTAATTGTAAGATAGAAGGAGCGGAGAAACTATTGCGTCGTTACGAAGGTGAGATTGAATTGATTTTCACAACTTGAGTAAAGAACTGAGTTTGCCACAATACTAAATTAGTGGACTGGGAATTTATAGTCTAAGATAGATTAGGTTAAATTAAACTGATTACTTGTGCTTGTTCACTTAAGGTTTATTACTCTCTTTATATCACTCCTAGGGCATCCTCTTATGGTTTTACTTGTGGTTGATTAGTGCATTTGAATAATAATAAAATAATAATTATTATGAAAGTTTCCGGTCAGGCTTTGTTTCCTCCCACACCCCTAGGTAGGCAGAACGGTGAAGGAGCGACTTCAGAGGGAAGTAGCTCACACTACTATAAAAGCATTGAAAAATATTTTGTGTCAAATGCAACGAATTTAAATCCATACGCTACTTTTTTCAAGCATCTAGTCATTAATATCAATAAGAGGCTAGTAGAGAAAAGACAATCATTCTTCACAAGGAACGTCTCTCTCCTACACGTCTTAGGTACAAAATTCATTTTCTTCAGTTGTTTTTAGATTCCTTTTCAATGAAAATTTGTAATATGTACGGATTTCAAGAGTATTTTATGATCTTATTTGTTATAAGATTTTTTTTTTTGAATTGCGCGAAATGTGATGTTACACAACTAAATAAAATTTTAATTTTTTTTAAAAAAATTATACTGGAATAGGTGGGAAAATTAGTATTTACGTAAACCTCATATTTTTTGCCATATGTTATAATGATCTTCTTATTGTCATATCGATTCCATTCTTAAAGTATTAAGAAAGTCAACATACATGAAAAAACATAGCAATATATTAATAGTTTAAATATAATTCTAAGTGTCTATTTGTTTTATTTGAAACCATAATGTTATAACAGATGTACAGAGATTTCACATTACGGTTGTGTTTTTTAATATAACAGAATATCACTTAATATTTCCCCTGGTGTTTTTTTAGTGTTCCGCCATGCACTTTCGTTTATTGATTAACCCATAGTCTCTATTGACGTATGTGTAATTCAATATTCAAATGAGGCGTTAATTTCGTAAGTTCTTTAAAAAATGCTGAAAATATAACATTTTATCGCTAAAATATGTATTATACTCTGGTAAAATTCAGTGAATTTTTCTAGAACAAACGATTTTCCTAGAATCCTCTTAAATGCAAATAGTTTCTAGCATTCGGTATCAATACACTTTTTTGTAAAAAGAATAAAGCATCACATGGCAGTTTTTGTTAAAATTTAACGTAAGTACAGCTCATACACAGGTACTGAAATGATTAAAAATTCATAACCGCAGGATTCATGAATGGCTATCAATTGCACAATGATGTAGAACCCTCTGGTGGCAATGCGTGCGTATATGCATCAATAACCGGAATGATTAAAATTCTTAACCTCATCCATACTCTCTGCTAGGCATTTATCAATTTTTTCGCTAGATCTGCCACCTCTTAGGATAATAGAATGTAACAGCTTATCGTGAGCAATACATGCTCGATTACCGAAAAGTCTGAAGACCTTTCTAACCAAGGAACAGTACCAAAAAACCAGAAGCAATCCAAAGATATACAAGCCATATGGAACCTGGTTTATTTTGTTAAAAAATTGCTTCTGGACGACGTGCAATGAAGGGTAAAGTACAACATTACTTCTGGTGTAGAGCCCAATCTCTTACGGCAGCAGGTTGCTTCTAGTTACTGCGTGTACAACATTAGCACTTCGATGATATGTTAATGACATCAAATGTTGCATGTTTCTATAACACAAAGACTGATTAGGACCACCCTGACCTCTTCATACACAGATATGAGGGTATCTATTACAAGATTGAAGCAAGGTTCAT
The DNA here is from genome assembly GCA_019973975.1 of Trichonephila clavata. Classification (NCBI taxonomy): domain Eukaryota; kingdom Metazoa; phylum Arthropoda; class Arachnida; order Araneae; family Nephilidae; genus Trichonephila; species Trichonephila clavata. The sequence goes on from BMAO01032998.1 coordinate 112,941, forward strand.
CGCTGAACACTATGTGACGCCAATCTGCTGGCAACCATGTGACACAACTCTTGTCGACTCTGCCTATGGTGCGGGGCTTAAGGCAAATGTTTCAAAGATCACTGTGAGCATAACCCCACCGCAACCAAGTGCCAAGATATAGTGGAAGCTACCACAGGTGGTATGGAAGTTGTAGCATTTTAGCTAACAGACATTGATGTCATTGGTGCCATTTGGGCCTGTCACGCAATCATGCGATCTTGACTCCCATTCGAGCACCATGGCCTTCCAAAGCTTTAATTTCCCCATTAAGTTTCTTGCAGCAACCATTGTTACTAACACCTATGCACTGTCAAGTCCGTACTGCGGAAGCTGCAGCCTGTTGCTCGTTGTGACTAGCCAGCTTCACATTTCACATATCTCAAATATGCGACCATTTGAGGTAATTTGTTCAATTGAATATAATATTTTTTACAGTGTTGTAAAGGCAATACTGGTTGTGTCTACAGGGAATTGTAACGCTGACATCCAGAAAAGCTAAACCTCCACAATTATTATTATACTAATCGCGCAGTAGCAACACACGCTATGAAACGAAATTGATATTCTTTGACCTAGAAATGTAATCATTCGTTAACTTCGTTTAAAGGAATTTCGAGATAATTGAATTATTCTTAGGGGAGTTTCGTATTTCTATTTTCTAAAAGAGTATATAACCTTGAAGTGCATCACTATCTGGTTCTTGAATGAAGCTATCTTTAATCCAAAATACGCAGAATATCAATCATACTGTAAAATCCATTTCTAAAACTTTATGCCATACTGTTTTTCGAATGTATGTTCTCTCTCCTTCAGCTGCCAGCTTGCCACCCTACAAAGTCTACCCCGTGCATGAGGAGAAAAGAAAGCAACGAAGAATCCGTACCACCTTCACAAGTGGACAGTTAAAAGAGCTCGAGAAGGCCTTTCAAGAGACTCATTACCCGGACATCTACACCCGAGAAGAAATAGCTCTTCGCACAGATCTCACAGAAGCTCGTGTACAGGTACATATTTCCTTTCCCTTATAATTTTAAGAAATTGATATCACACACTTGTAGAAAAGACTTGCCAAATGACCATTTGGAATAAACATTCAAAAAATTTCAGAAGAACAATTGGATGAAAAGATTTTTTGATCGTAAGTAGAACAATTTTAGAGAGACCCATTCTCTAAAGGCATAGACGATAAATTTAATAATATATATCTTTCAATACATGTATACTAATTTATGAATGCCCTAGTTTAAGACACAGGCTTAGAATATATTAATTATGTTCTATACCTTTATGTTTGGAAGCAGCTTAGAGGAAAATCTCTTTTCGATCAAATATATCGTAAGAATTTTACCTTTCTTAAAAGTAATATTATTTAAACATAATCTGATCTGAATATCTAAAGCAATCCTTTTACTTCAATTCATCCTCTGTCTCATAGCAATTTATGGAAATGGAAGTCTATCGTTTTAATATTCTAAGCCCTGATTTCTTCTTCTTTTTTGTATCATTAATCACACTAAAAATAATTTACTCTCAAAAAGTAGTTCGATGATACATTCGTATCCACAGTTTTTTAATCCTTTCTATAAATCTGTGTTATGTAGATTATCTTTTAATCTACCTTAAGTTTGGAATTTTGGAAGAAACTGGATGTGTTTATAAGTAAGTATACTTAATACTCCCATATATATAAAGAGGTATCTCAATATCATTTTCACTTGACTAACACTTATAGTTATGAAAGAAATCAAATATGAAACTTCAAAATTTATAAGTAATTAAGAATTTCGAATAAAAAATGGAATCCTTGAAAGCCTTACCCGGTAGGATCAAAATTTATAAAGTTTATTTTCATTATTGAATGATGAAATAACAGAAAGCATTTGATGAACAAGTAACAATATCAGGCCGAAAAAATAATGTTCAGGCTTTCGGAATACACTTAATAAAATCATTCGTGAAAGATGAAATGGCAAATGGTATGCCTTTTTTTCTTTCATTCTCAATATACTGATTTTATATTTCTGTGTGTATACAATATTTAACTATTATAAATTATAGTTACATATGATTTTAATATTGTATAATTTGTTATCACTTTTTGGTGGTATTTCATTAAATTACGTAAATCAGCAGTTATAGATTATTTCACGCAATACAATTTTTCTATACTTACAAGCAACTGTTTTGGCTCGAGGGTCGCACTTTTTCAAAATAATTGCATTCATTATCTAACTTTTCATCTCCGAAAAGGTATAAACTGTATCAAAATAAATAAATAAATAGGGTAAACATGGCAAATATGGGCACTAAGATAATATGGACCCATTTACGCAAATACCCATATTAAAAGCAATGGTCTTGAGTTGGTGCTCGTGCACTGCGGCGTTGGTAATGCTCAAGCGTCATGGCGATTGTGTCGTTTGTTTGTGTTGTTATGTGGTTCAAACAGAAGCACAAACAGACCATTTCTAATGTAAATACAACTACCTACTACTTCCAATTAGGTTTGTTGTTATATTTTAGTTATCTTACATAAGATTTAACACGCAAAATTAATTTTACATAAAATCTATAAATGTCTACAATCTTATGTGAGTGTTGTATCCGTTGGCAGAAACAGGTGGTTTCGTTCTTTCTCCCTTCGACAACAGTAATGCCAACTATTGAATAACATCACTAGAGCAAATATGGGCAGTAAAATTAAGAGTAATATGGGCATCACCAAAATTTGATGAAGTAATGCTTTCCAACTTTACTCCTGTACAATCCCCTCGTCCTACACGTCCTTCGTGTTCATCTTCCTTTCACAGACTTCTTCCTTGTGGTAAATTATGCCAAATTGCAGCAGCACATGGATCATCTATTGTCACTACTGAATTCTCGCAGTCAGCAGCAGCATTTTTGGAGGAGCTGAGGCCAATTCCAACACTGAAAACAACCTGCGGAAATTGCGGAAGACGTAAGAATGTTGCAAGAGGGCTGTCAAGTGCAGGACAGACTTCTACGAAGAAAAGAGTTGCTAATGGAGGTCGTTGAGGTGTAGGGGCAAAACTCAGAGAAACAGCAAGTGGCATCAAATAAAACGCATCCTGCGTTTGTCATGTTTGTGGTGCTAATTATTATGTTGAAAATCAAGGACAGGGATGTGGGTAATGTTGTGGCTCTTGTTCATGCTGGTTCCATAAGTAATAGATGACAATAGATGACTCATATTGTAACGAATGTAGCATATGATACTAGTACAAGTCCTCATTAAATGTTTTTTCCTTCCTTAAGTTTGTAAAAATTAATGTTAATTTAATAGCTTTTTTATTGATTTTCAGCATTTAATTATTTTTAAATTATAAATAAAAACTTGGACAATTTTTTTGAAATAATTTTTTAATAATAAAGGTTTAATTTTACTTCTTATCATTTTCCAAACATGTAATTTGTGTAAAAATACGTTTCTATTTGGAAAATGTAAATGTAGAGGGGACAGTTTCACTTATCTTTTTCATAATGCAACCTGCCCATATTACCTAAAACAGGGCTTGGCAGACTTTTCCAGGGTACGGGCTACTTCTAATTTTTTCAAGGTATTGCGGTCCACCAGTGTCGTAGGTGTAGTGAACTAAAAGAAAGTATACAATACTGCCGAACCTCCATTTTACGAATTTCTCTACTTCTCGAACTTTTTTCTGGAACGAAGAACATTTTACAATTTTCTTCGTAAAATAGCCTCCAAATAGCAAAATGCATTTTCTATTCAACGAAATTTTTTTACTCTTATCATTCGATTTTTTTCCTCCGTATTTTTTAAAATAACGCATTTACTCGAATCTAAGCCGCACTTTTTACCCGATGTTAATGCTACTAAAAATCGGGCGTTGTTTAGAATCGAAGGGAGAAAAATTTCATGGGGTATTTAGAGCAATTACAGCTCCATACATGTATTTAAAAGTTTTAATACCGTTAAAATAACTACCGTAAAATCAGGCGTATCACGCGCACCTATACTTTCAAGTTTCAATTTTTATTTTTAGGTATATTCGCCGTATAATAGGCACTCCCATTTTTACGAAGAAACTAAAAATGTGCGTGTGCAATCCTCTTATGTTTCAAAGTCATTTATTCGAGTTATTATTTCAAGTTGTAGAAAAAAACAGAATACTTCAAGAGCTCCAACCCTTTACGTTCATATAAAATGGTGTTATTTTTCTTATTTAAACAGTATTTCGATATACGTAGAAGCCTTATTTTTTTCTGCTTATTTTTTTTTTTTTGAAGCTGTCATTTTTATACCCGGCCCGGCGTATAACGCGCACCTGTAAATTTCGATCGCATTTTTTGTGTTCAAAGTGAACGTTATATGCTCGACTTTAAGGTAGCTATTCACTTCTTTATTTTAAATTCGTAAAATTGTACATCGATAAAACACATTTTAGACTATTTTTCACTTTTCACAAAATCTTGTTGAGAATTTGGGACGGAGCTTAGATTCGAATAAATACGGTATTTCTAGACCTTCTTATAATGGAATGATTATTAGGTCTTAGTGAAGGAGATCACCCCAAAATATCTTGGCGGTCCACCGGTCGATCGCGATCGACTTAATGCCCACCCCGGACCTAAAATAATAGGCAAATACGGGCAAAAGCAGAATTTTTTTTGGGGCTTCTTTATTCCCAGAGCAAAGAGAGTTAGAGGTTTGTTCATATACATCAGAAAGACCATATTCTAAAGTTTGAAACATCTTGATTTTAGAAAAAAGGAAAGTGTTTAAGCGTAGTATATTTTCAATTAAGTGTTTTGGTGCTCATATTTTCCAAGTTTACCATATAAATTAAATAAAATAGAGGTAGCTTATTTAATTTCTTTATTGTGATAATTTCATATCATTTACAGCTGCAAGCATATTCAATTTAGAATATCAGTTTAAATATAAGACAAATATATCCAGTCTGACTGTCTTAGCGGGCCGCTATTCCCCCCCCCCTACTACTTTAGTAAAAACAAAACCAGAACCTGTAGTATGATATGACGGTCTTCTCGACTATTGGTCTGCCGAGAGCGTTTTGAGCCTGGTAGCCGAGTGACAGACCTCCCTTTTGTCCACTAATTCCAACAGTAAACCAAAACGGTCAAGGTGGCGAGCTACTCCCCGAGCTGATCACCTGGTTTCCACCATCCCTATGTTTCTTCGCCTCTCAAGCTCTGACAGCTGCTCATATTACATTCGATGGCGGCGTAACGGCATCTGTTGTTGAACAGCGTCTCTCTGAAACATGCTAAATATATCCAAACGAGCTCTGCTTACCTATTTTATAAAACAAGAAGAACGAAGTTCAACACCCTCTGGTGGCATTATGCAATGCGCAATCACGCTGCATTTCTAATCATTTACATATCTGCCTGTCACGTACTTTCATGCAAAGTTTCGTAACAAACCCACTCTAACTTCTTGGTGCGCAAATTTTTATGGCAATGGTGTGTTATATAAATAAACAGATTTATCTAAGAAGCGTTTATTAGCTCATTGCGCATGCCTAATGAAATGTTAATATTAAAAAGGGAATAGAAAAATAAGTATTTAAAATAACATTCAGTTTGTTCGTTCATTTAAAAAATTACGAATCTCAAATGTAATAATTGCTACTGAGGGCAGTAGATTATTGAATATTTGGCATCGTTCTCCGCATCTGCTGGGGAGGGCCTTGGAAGGGGACAGAAAAGGGAGTACCTTTGTTTTAGCTTGAGGCGCTGGACTGAAATTAGTATTAAGGGGGGAAAACAGTTTCTTGGTTTTGCTGTATTTAGAAAAGATAGAATTCTGTTCTTCTTGGCACGATATACTGTGTCTGGAATTATTGAAAAATAATATAGAAAGATATTACATACACACACATGACAAATTTTTAAACCATTATCAAGTAGTTTTCACTTGAAGAAACTTCGAATGTCTTACCCAAAATATGAATCTCTAAATGAAAGGTGTTTTATGTAGATATTGCTTTCAATAAGTTTTCAATTTTTGTTTAGTTAATAATTTAACCTAAGAAATTAGTTAATTTTCAAAGAATAACTCGTTAATTGATTATTCCTATTGGGTCTTTATTTTTGTTCTAATTTTAATATTGTTGTATGTCTGTTTTTTTGCCAGTTTATCTATTAATTAGATTAGTAGGACTCAAAATTCGGGAAAATGTAATTAAAAAGTTATTTTTACAGTATTTTGCTTGTATATATGTCAACAAATATTAAAAAACACGTGAGTTAGTTATTCATTTCTTTAACATGTTAAGGTTTCCATATGTTGCAACATTTTAGCTTACAATTTATACGTTTGTTTCATATTAGAGACACTTAAAAATCCCTTTTCCTTCAAAAGTTCATTAAATTTATAAATCATCTATGAGAATAACTGTCTTAAATATTTGTAAAATGCGTGTTAGTAGATGTTATATTCAAGAAAAGTGTACATTGTTCCTGACTCGTAATTTCTTGTCCTCTCCCCCCCCCCCTTCAAGAATAAATTTACTTTTATAACCTGCCCTCACAAAGTAAATCTACGGCGGTTAGCTTAACCAACCTTTATTCGCCATTTTTTTTATTCCAACTCTTTTACATTCAAAATTGAACGCAGTTACAATACATCAAACAGTCAATAATCAACAATAACGAGATGTTTGCGCGCGTGGCTCTTTGCATCTGCTTTCACCAACTATCTGGCAGGCCGACTGGCTAAGTGTTCACATGGTTAATAGAGTGAGTACTATTGTTAGTCTTTTTACTATACGTTACACTCCCCCTCTGGTTCCTAATCATCTTCCTAGATGAGGAACCAGCAGAATTGTCTTTCCTAGGTCTTCCCCTTTTTCTGAGAAGCATCACTGGAGTGGCATCCTTGTCTATGCATCGACGAAGGGCAGAAGAATCATAAGGTCCAAGAACCTTATCTGGGTTGTTTGGATTTGCCACGTCATAAGTCATCGGAGAGCGTTGAGTCCTAATAATATAAGGCCCATCTCTTTTAGGCATGAATTTAGCTATCTTCTTCTGGGCAGCATTGCTGAGGGGGTGGAGGGTTACCCAGACTTTATCACCTGGACGATACACGGGACACAGATGGTATTTCGCTGATTTTGTTTCTCTTCAATTTTTTCAAGGATGTCAGATGAAATTCTTTCGAATCTTTTCAAATATAGGGTAATCTCTGGGACGAAATTTTAATTATCTATGATGTCTCGAAAGTCGTTGGTCACATCATCGATAGTTCTCATTTCTCGTCCAAACTGCAGGTAAGCAGCAGTTTTACCGGTAGTATCACACTTGGCGCTGTTCAAAGCGAAACGTATGAACGGCCACTTATATCCCCATTCATCGTGTTGACCTTGAACTAAAAGGGCAATTCTTGGTTTAAGGTCATGGTTTTTCTTTTCAACAGAATTTGCTTGTGGATGATAAACAGGAATAATATATTGATCAATGTTCATTATGAAACAAATTTGTTGCATAACGGTACACACAAATTGAGAACCATGATCATTAATTAATCTTCTGGGTAAGCCGTATCGTAATATGACTTCTTCTATTAGAGTTGTAGTACATTCTCTAGCAGTGGCTTGAGTGAGAGCAAAAAGCTCAATACATCTTGTGTAACAGCCTTCAACATTAAATATCCATTTCTTTCCGGATGGATTTTCAGGCAAAGGTCCAAATAGAGCAATGGAAAGTGTCTCAAAACATTGAGAATACACGGGTATACGCAAGAGTCCGGAAGGCTTTTGGTTTGATGGTTTGTAGCGATTGCATTCTGTATAATTCTGTACATAATCATTGATGTAAGAACGCATACCTGTCCAATAGTACCATTTGGAGATTCTTTCAAACGTTCCATCGGCTCCATAATGACCTGTGTTCGGTGCATCATTGTAAATACGGAGATTCACATTCTACTATAATGCCCTGCTTTAACAGAGAATATAGTTCTTTCTTCAACAGTTCCATCCTAACTGGATTCATCGGGTAGGGAGGCATGGAAATTGGTGGATTGTTTTCAGTGTTGATGCTATGTTCGATAAATGGAGTAACTTCTCCCCCTACTTCAAAGATGGAGTGACGATGTTTAAGCAAGCTGTCTAGTTCCGCAAGCTGAGAACCAAGCAGTTCTTGTCCTTTATCTTCCCGTAGTTGACAGTTATTTATCGCCACAGGCAGTACATTAACAGATGTACTCTGATAAGGAGTTAAGAAATGGTACGAAACGTCCAACAGTTTTTTCTGAAATTTAGTACTATCCCAGTATTTTCGAGAAAGTTAGCTCCAAATAGAGTGGAGTTGTTTTTGGCATCAGGCAAAATAATAAAGGGTGTTTTAAACTTTCTGCCTTCCAGTAGAATGGTTTGAACTGTACGTAGAACTTCTTTCTGAGTAACAATTCCCTCAGCAAAGGATAGGAATATTACTGTCTTTTCAAAAACAGCCCCTTGTTGGAGAAGGATACTGTAAAGAGTTTCTCACGCAATGGAATGACTTACACCACTGTCCGTAAATGCAGTTCCTGAAACTCCATTTTTGCAGACCCTGAACACAGCATTTTTGTTAGAAGAAGAGAGACTTTTAACTTGCAGAATTCCAAAGTGAGCTGGGTCACCCTTTGAAAAGTTGCAGCCAGGAAATTTTGACTTGATGTAGCCAGGCTTTCCACATCTATAGTAGGACAGAGAAGTTCAACTTTCAAATTTCGAATGCCCTCCAAATGATTTTCTTGAGGCTTCCTTTGCCTTATCCGCCGTTCTCGTACTTATTTGTTTATTTATTTTTGAGAGGAAAAATGTTTTTCTTACGTCTGGTAAAACTTTATGGTTCGTCGTCTTACCTCGAGCAATTTCATAATCGTCTAGTTTCTGTACTAACTCAGTTGAGCTTTTTATATCTCCCCAAATATCCACAAAGTGTTCTCTAACGTCCACCGAAACTCTTCTCTTAAGCTAGTCAGTAAAACTAAATCCTTAAGAGAGTTAAAGTCTTTCACTTCTAAGCTATGTAATCATTCTTCCAAATAGTTGTTCAGCTCGTACGCAAAGTCCTTCCATGGAGTTTCTGGCTGTTTTTTATGTGTGCTGAACTGAATTCGAAATGCTTCAGCACTCAACTTGAATCGTTGAAGTAGCATCTGCTTAATGTGCAGGTAATCTTCTAATTTGTCTTTGGGTTTAAGCAAGATAATATGGGACATTTTGATAGGTAGCATAGGTAAAAGATGAGTTACATTATAGACTTCCCCTATGTTAACTTGTTCACACTGTCTTTCAAATATTTTTAGATAGGTGGAAATATCAGAATTTTCCACAAGTCTAGGAAAAAGATGCTGCATATTTATTTTCTATGTGAAGCAGCACTAGTATTAGTTGAAGAAGTAGCGGTCATATTTAACTTCATCCGTTCTAGTTCTACAAACTGTCCCTCCTTCTCTTCACGTTCTGCCTAAACACTAGTGTCAATAATCATTTCTAGAAGGGCTTTAGTGAACTGTTCATCATAATCTTCCGAAGCTATGATTAAATTTTTAAAGTCTATTACTCTCATCATTTCTCTTATTTCGAAGCCTAGTTCTGTAGCCAGTGTTTTTAAATCATCTTTGCGTGCTTTAGCAAGGTACGCCATTGTTGCAACTTTTGAAAAACGCTCAATTACAAAATCTGACAGCCACAAATTAAATGCAGTTAAATCAGTTTTAACGTAGTAAACCTATATAATTGAACATCAACTTGTCACTAAAATAATAAGAACTAGATATTCGAACACACTACTTTAAAAAAAATATTATAGATATTTGACAGAATAAAAAATCTAAACTTTGAAAACAAAATGAGAATTCATGGAAGAAGAAATTCTGATGGACTAAGTCAAAACAACAAATAAATGAATCCTTTGAAGGAATACAAATACTATTTAAAAATATTGTAGATATTTGACTGAAATCAAAATCTTAACTTTAAAAATAAAAATAATTCATATATATAAGAAACTCTGATGAATTTGAAAGTCAAAACAAAACCTATGAGTGAACCCTTTGAATATTCAATCAAAAAAGACTTAGAGAAGTATAATACTAAACAGAAAATATCAATCTCAATGACGTTCTGGCGACATGCGTAAATTAAAACGTCAGCCAAAAAAATTTTAAAAAATATATCAATTATAATCGAGGATAAACACAAAACAAACAGCTGTATTCTGAGTTCCAAGTAAAATTGGACAGAAAAAAAACGTCTGACTTTCACCAAGCAAGGGATGAGAGTACGTAAAATTCAATAAAAAGTTAAAATGGATCAGTGTGCAAAATAAAAGAAAACTTAGCTGATGCTCCGTGAAGACGAATGCAATCCAAAGTTTCTAATTTCCCTGTAGGAAATATACAATCCAAATTTTCTAGTATATATATAATCTAAAGTTTCTTCGTAGCCGGCAGCTACAATTTCAGAAACTACTTTTAAACTCTTTATGAACAAGGGTTCAGAAAGTGACTTGATAATTTTACGTTGGCCACCATTTATAACCTGCACTCAAAGTAAATCTACGGCGGTTAATACTGATTAACCTTTATTCACCCTTTTTTTTTTTTATTCCAACTCTTTTACATTCAAAATTGAACACAGTTACAATACATCAAATAATCAACAATAACGAGATGTTTGCGCGCGTGTCTATTTGCATCTGCTTTCATCAACTAGCTGACAGGCCGACTGGCTAAGTGTTCACACGGTTAATAGAGTGTGCACTATTGTTAGTTTTTTTACCATTCGTTACAGTTTAAAGTAATTAATTTTTAGTAATTTAGCTTTAAGTAGCTAGTAATTTAATTTTTTTTAAGTGCACCATTGCTTTTATTCTCATTCTTTTCATTCGTAATATTTTTTGTTAAGAATAAATAACATATTTTTACGAAATTCAATTTTTAAAAATAATATAAATTTACTTTCTAGAGCAGACTCTCAATTTAGTTATTTACTACTTGCACTTACGAAATGGCACATTTTTACCTCTTCATTTCTGACTGCATTATTCCTGAATATGTTTTAGATTAATTTTAAATATATATGTCCGATTTAAATAATTAAACCAAAAAATTAGATCGATCATTAAAATGAATCCTTACTTTATGCATAGTTATTTCAATTACTAATATTGAAAATTCAATTTTTTTTCATTCGAGTGATGTTTTTTTTTTTTTCATTCAAAAAATCATTTTCTTAAGGACTGAGGAAGGAGTATAGAATTTAGTGATTTTTGACTCCATATTAGTTTTTACTTTGATGTAAAATCTGTTATAAAAAACAATCCTCCATCCATGAGAGAATGTGGTGTTATGATATCGATAATTTGAATTTCGAGTCAAACAATAAATTGGACAGCAAAAATGAAAAAAACATAACTTAAGATTCAGTTTTATAATTATTTAGAGTCTTAAATACCCCAAGCCAAATTTTAATTTCAAAAAATTTAGTAGAAATTTCTGCTACAAATGTGTAATAATTCTAATATTTTTTTTATTGAATTAATCTAAACTCTTAAAAATAAAGAAACATGTAAAAAAAATTCATTTACCCTATTTTTATCTTCACTATATTTATCTTAGCAAAATAATTGATTTAAACATAGATATATATCGATCAGTGACAGTGGAGCACACAAGGGGGTATCCTAGGGGTCCGGACCCCCTAACGTCCTTTTTTCGATTGATGATAATCCTATATATATATATATATATGTAACGTAAAATTTAATTAAGTACTTGTAATTAACAATTATTACTCGCTGGGATGAATTTGTAACTCGTTTCGATGATATCAATTCATCTCAGGGTTAAATAAGATTCATTTATTATACGTAAACATAGTTTAAGAGGTATAAATAATAAAGGCAGCAATAACCTTGGGGAAGGATTCCCACGCGATGGTCGCACCAGGGTATACTCACAGTCTTAATACTCAACTCCCGGTTTCCCCACCAGGGGAAACCGTGTAAATACGCTAATATGGTGGCGCCATCTAGCAGTTCTTATAAAAATAAAATAATAAATATAACCATTGGTTACATTCTCCCCCTCTGGTTTCGACGGCGTCCCGACGAGGAACAAGGAGTCTTTGGAACCTTTGGTGGACGGCCACGTTTACGAAGAGGAATGAGGGGCTTTACTCTGTCACTATTACAAGGAGTTAAAGCAGACGTGTGGTAAACACCGTAAGAGGTACCCCCGGATTATCTAGACTAGCAATCTCGTAAGATGAAGGTGACCTTTGTGTTAAAATAACGTAAATAATCACGTCTCTGCGTGGCATTAGTTTTGCACTTCTTCCTTGTGCAGCGTTGCTCAGCGGATGTGATGCTACAAAGACATGTTCTCCAGGTTGATATGTTGGAGCAGCTTTTCTCTTTTTATCTGCATAAAACTTTCTATCATCCTGTTGCCCTTCAACCAACCTCTCTAATTTGAGTGGAAAACTTTGCAAATTTCTTGAGATAAGGAGTTATCCCTGGCACAAAATTGTCGTTCTGGATGATGACTCGAATATCATTTATAACTTCATTTGGAGTACGTAACTCTCTACCAAAATTCAGAAAGGCTGCTGTCTGTCCTTTCGTTTCGCATTTGGCTGTGTTGAGGGCAAAGCGGATGAAGGGTAGCTTTTCTGACCAGCAGTCATGCTTGTCTTGGACTAGAATTGCCAGCCGTGGTTTCAGATCCCTATTCTTCCGTTCAACCGGGTTAGCTTGTGGATGATACACAGGTATCAGGGATTGATGGATGTTTAATATGTAGCATATTTTCTGCATCACTGCTGACACAAACTGGGTTCTATTGTCACTGATAAGGCGGCGAGGAATGCCATACCTCAGTAGGACCTCTTCAATCAAGATAATAGCATGTTCCTTTGCTGTGGCAGTGGGTAGTACGAACAGTTCGACCCACTTGGTGGTACAATCTTCAATGATGAGGATCCATCTTTTGCCATCTTTACTCTCAGGCAGGGGTTCGAAGAGATCAATGGCCAAGGTTTCAAAACGTTGGGCTGGTACAGGTGTCTGTAATAGCCCAGAAGGCTTCTGATTGGAAGCTTTGTATTTAAGGCAGTCAGGACAGTTCTTTACATAGTCATTTATGTATTTCCTCATGCCAGTCCAATAATAAATCTTTGCTATTCGAGTGTAGGTGCCTTCGGCACCCTAATGACCAGCCATTGGAGCATCATGATGGTTTTTGAGGATCAAAGTTCTTTCATGGCTAGGAATCACTAACTGGGCATCTTCACTCTCAGAGTCTGGAGCATATCTGTATAGGACACCCTGATTCATTAAATAACCCCATTCTACCCAATTGACATAATTAACATTCTTGTCAGGATCTTCGAGGCAAGAAATAATTTTGACTAGCTCCTCATCCTTCCGTTGTTCATCGCGTATCTCCTTGGGAGACCTGGATGGGACGTCAATGGCTACAGTGCAAACCTCACACTTTTCATCTTCTTCATGACACACCGGCCGAGATAGCATATCTGCAACTACATTACTCTTCCCGGGGATGTACTCCATGTTGAGATTGAAAGATTGTAATTGGAGGGCCCAACGGGCTAATCTTCTAGTAGGAGATTTCAGTTTCATGAGCCACTTCAAGGGATAGTGGTCAGATGCTACGGTGATGCTTGCCCCATCAATGTAGTCCCTAAATTTGTTGAGGGCCCAAACCACAGCTAGGCTTCTCGTTCAGTGGTCGAGTAGTTCCTTTCAGCTGAGTTTAACAACCTACTAGAAAATTCAACTGCATGTTCCTCTTTGTCTTCTTCCTGTAGGAGGACTGCTCCTAGAGCATAGTTACTGGCATCAGCTCTAATCTGGAAAGGCTTAGAGAAGTCTGCTTGTTTCAAAACTGGTGGGAACACCAAAGATTGCTTCAATGACTGAAACGCTTTCTCCTCTTCTTCTGGCCAATACCAGGAAGCCTTTTTCTTAGTTAGGTTGCTCAAGGGACGGGCAATCTCAGAAAAATTTGCTATAAATTTGCGGTACCATGAGCAGGTTTGCAGGAAGGACTGCAGTTGTTTCACATTTTTGGGAGGTGGAATTCCTAAAATAGCTGAAGTCTTTTCATAATCAACTTCTATTCCTTGGGGTGTAATCCATAGACCCAAGTATTTAACACGTGAGTAGGAAAATTGGCATTTCTCCCTGTTTGCTCGTAACTTGAAATCCATCAAAAGCTTAAACACGGCCTCTAAGTCCGCTAGATGCTGTAAGAATGTGGGGGACATAATGACAATACCATCTAAGTATGCAAGTATAGGTAACCCTCTTTGGAAAATATCCATTAGTCTCTGAAAGGTAGAGGGTGCATTCTTAAGTCCAAAGGGCATCCTTTTGAACAGGTAGGTTCCAAATGGACAAACAAAAGCGGTTTTGTCCCTATCAGCAGGATTAGCATTCACTTGGTGGTAACCAGATTTTAAATCAATTGTGGAAATGTATGCCGTATGTTTGGCCTCCTGCAGTAAATCACCCATTCGTGGAAGTGGGTAGGTATCAGGGACTGTGACTTCATTCAACTTCCGGTAGTCGATACACAAACGAAACTAGTTGTTTGGCTTTGGGATCAGTACAACAGGAGCTCCATAAGGAGATTCACATTCTTCAATTATATCTATTTCAAGAAGGTCTTCAATTTCCTTTCTTAATATTTCCTTCTTTACGGGAGACATTCTGTACCGGGGTACAGAGATAGGAGGACTACTTCCCGAGTTGATATGATGCTCTAAGATAGTTGTTGCTTCTCCCCCTGGTTCGAAGACATTTTGGAAGGATTCCAACAAGAGGTTAAGTTTCTCCTTCTGGACAGAGGTTAAACTTTCACCTTCTCCCTCTCTTAATTGGCAGGTGTTGCTGGACATTTTCTCAGCTATGGACGGGGTGTGTCCAATTCTTCGCCAAACGGATACTTGTGGGTAGGATTATCCCAGAAGTACCAACAAGCATTCTTCACATCCAGAACCAGATCGGCAGAACTAAGGAAGTCTGTTCCTAGAAGAGTTCTATTTCCCTTTGCCTTTGGGAGAATGATAAATCTAGTTAGGACTGATCTCCCTTCAATCTCTATCATCACTTGGGTTGTGAGGGCCTCACCTGTGGTCTGTTGACCATCTGCTAAGCTCATTGCTAACGTGGTTTCCTGGAAGAGAAGTCCCTGGTCTTTGAATACCTGGTACATCTTTTCCCCCCAATTGAATTTGAAGATCCTGTGTCTGCACATACACGGCCTTTTTTCCCACAGAAAGTTATATCGATTAGGGTTAATCGGGACTTTTAGTCTGAGCTGTGTAAGCATTGATGTGATTAGTTGCTACCTCTGTTCCTTGTGAGGAGTTGGGGTTACAGGAAGGACACCTAGACTTTATCACCCCTGGTTTCCCACAGCCATAACATTTGAGAGGGGATCTCTCATTCGGGACTTCATGCGAATATTCCCTTTTAGGAAGTCGTTCAGGTTTCCTGGATGATACCTGTCTTCCAACATTTAAGGTTTCACTTCCTTTCTCGTATCTCTTAGGCCCACTGGGAAGGGGTTGTAAACCTACAACTCTCTGAGTCTCAATTTGCAGCCGTATTTTCTGTAGCTCAAGCTCACGCAGTGTTTGTTCTTCTTGTTTCCTCTCCTCATCTATTCTATTTGACACGATACCTCAAAATATCTTTCACAAATTCTTGGTCTTCTTTGTAAGCATCACTTCCTAAAATTTTAGCCCTTAATTCGATTATCTGTAACTCATCCCCATTAGACTCTGATTCATCTAACTCATGAGAAAGTTCAATAAGATCAGCTTTCTTACCCTTTTCCCAGAAATGATATGAGTGAATAAATTTAAGAGTCTTAAATAAATAAATGGATAAAAATAAAAAAAATTAAGGTCAGGCCTGATTGTCCACCAAAGCTCTTACAAATACGGGGATGCACTTTTATATAGATCTTACACTTTTATATAGATCTTACACTTTTATAATATGACTTATTTAAATAGATCTTACACTTTTATATATTTGAGCCTTTAAATGTTATAAGTTACTATGCATCTCAGAAAACAAAATTAAATTTAAATGGGCAAATAAACTAACAACATATTCAAAATACCAACAAGGAACATTAATTCAAAAAATAAAATAATATGAAAAAAATTAGGTATCATCAGTTTGTTATGATACAAAAAAATTCAATGCAATGAAAATACTAAACAAAATTAAAATAACAAGCAAAATAATAATCATCAATGTGCAATCCAAAATACTAAACAGGGAACGTTATCTCAAAAAAAAAAAATAATAATAATAATATAATGCAAAATTAAGAATTACCATTACGTAAGAATACAAAAATTCAATGAAATAAAATAATATGAAAAAAAACTAGGTATCATCAGTTTGTAATGATACAAAAAATTCAATGAAAAAATAATAAAATAAGATTAGGCAAAACAAAAATTTTCAATGTGTAATGCTACATAAATTCAGTATGAAATCATTCTATAGAATATCAAGCAAAAATTATTGAAATCAACATACGTGCATAATAATAAATTTAGTATATATCAGGTGTTCTAACACAGTCAATAACACTTATAGCAGGGTTGCTACCACTTATTTTGAAAAAACGCGCACAACACTGTAGCGAGATTTCTTCCACTTTTTTTTTTAAACGCGCACAACTTTGTAGCAGGATGCTACCGCGAATTTTGAAGAAAGTGACACGTGCACACTTTTGCACGATTGCTGTCGCGAATTTTGAAGAAATGAAGAACACATTACTGCAGGATTGCTGTCGCGAATTTTAAAAAAATTCACAAAACCTGGAACTCACGAACTTTAACTGGATTGCTAACACGAATTTCGGAAAAACTGCACAAAAAACCTTGAAAACTCATAACAGGAAACGGCAGGTTTGCTTCTTTCTCTTCGTGAGACAACGGAAATCAGGATGATTTACTTAGTCTCTTTCGATTTAAAGGGTTTTTTGGCAAGAACGTAGATGGATAATTATAAAATCAAAAAGTATTCGTTACTCATCTCTTGCTTTAGAAGGCTTGCGGCGCAGGACCAATAGTTTCTTCCAGGCCGGTTCAATTTTGTCTTCTAGGCCGCTTGACTCATAGTGCCGGTATTGCTTCTACGGGGTCGTTAAGCATACGACACGGGTTGGGCGCCACTTATAACTCGCTGGGATGAATTTGTAACTCGTTTCGATGATATCAATTCATCTCAGGGTTAAATAAGATTCATTTATTATACGTAGGCATAGTTTAAGAGGTATAAATAATAAAGGCAGCAATAACCTTGGAAAGGATTCCCACGTGATGGTCGCACCAGGGTACACACACTTCACAGTCTTAATACTCAACTCCCGGTTTCCCCACCAGGGGAAACCGTGTAAGTTCGCTAATCTGGTGGCGCCATCTAGCAGTTCTTACAAAAATAAAATAATAAATATAACAATTGATTACATAATTTATTTTATTAATTAATGCTAATTATGAATTCAATAATTTATTTTTCACCGTTTTTTTGTTAATAAAATCGACAAAATTAGAAGAATCAATTGGTGTTGTCTTGAGGTATGATACGAGTTGGGGGACTTTAGACTATGGACTATTTTTGTGTGCACTACTGATCAGTGACGATTGAAGCTCATTCCGGGCCCTGGGCGCAGAAGATCTACAGGCTCCCTTGGCACTGGTGGATAGAAATTTATAACCAGAAAATCTGGTTAAGTCCAGCTTATCCGAGCCCCTGGCCCCTGGATGAATGGATAAACTGACACTGATAATGATGTATACTAACTTATATATTTACTTCATAGCAATGATGATTTTATGCCAGTACCAAAAGTAAAGAAGTTGAATTAACTTAAATTACGTGTAGATAATAAAATTAAGATTCATTTCTATTGACTGTTTACAGTATGCATGTATGTATGAGTTTAGATCTAATTTACTCATCCATTGTCCTTTTTTTTTTTTGACCTAATAGTTTGAGTTTTCTTACTAGGTATGGTTTCAAAATCGAAGAGCCAAATTCAGGAAGCAAGAAAGACTAAACCAACAAAAACAAGCACAACAACAATCCAGCCAAAAGTCCAATAACAGTAACAACCCTTCTGGTAATAACAACCAATCATCTACGAGTGGTCACAGCAACAGTGGCAATAGTCTACAAATAAACAGTAATGGATCATCCAAAGACTCTACACTTGAAAGTTCGAAATCTGTATCATCAATGATGCCACCACCACCTCCACCCAATTCAAAGTCCTTAAATGGTATGTATTGAAATAAAAAAAAAATACTTTACAGACGGTTTTTCAATCTTCGACAGCAAGGCAATCCTCGGCCTATATTCTAAATGCACAATAATTTGAGTTAGTAAAAGATACAGTGCATTAGTGTCGACTGCTTTCAATCGAGGAAGATGATGAAATAAGTAACATAAACTTTTTAACGTACTGTAACGATTGTGATATGTACAGGGTACAAAGTAAAATATAAAGCACATAAATCATATCTGAATCATAAGTGCTAAAACAATAAGAATTAGTAACGAATTTCCAAAAGGGTCCATGTCCTATCAGATTATTCACAAACTAGTTATATGACAAAAAATGGAATTAAAAAGCGCAACTACAGTGAGAACATCTAATGGAAAAATGTTTTTAAAATTATTAAGTGAAAAAGAAATTGCATATCACAAAGGACAAGTAGAGTGTATGAAATACGTAATTCTGTGGCGGTTAAAAATTTAAGAAAATTTTCCGCATTACGCACGAAGTGTGAACTGCTTACAAAATATTCTTTATATAAACGCGATATAGTTTTAAGAAAATTCGGTCGAATGTGCATACAGTCAATGTGTAACAGTCAAATTTGTAAAATATGCATAAGTGTAAGTTTTTTCCAACAGTTTAAGTTTCGTATATATAATTAAATATGCAGATCTTCATTCTTGGAAGCGATCTGATATATGGCCAGTAATATGACTATATTGTAATTTTCTATGAATATAGCTAAATATTGAATTTATTATACATAATTTGTTTTTTTAATGAAAATCTGTATGAGAAAATCATTATTACTAATGAAGAATAATATGAGTGACTCGAGAGACTCGACGGTATAATTTGCAGTCAATAACATTCTTGATAACAGACTGGAGTAGTTCATAAACAAAATTTTCCATATCTAGGAGCTTATGAACTTTTCATCGGTAGCGACATAATGATCATGTATGTAACAAGATATTTGGAATAGTAGAATGGATGAGCATTGTCTTTAAGAGGAAATTCTGAAGATAAATATTTCTAAGAAAAATGGTTGTAAACAGCTATATCATTCAATAAGAAAAAAATTGTTAGATTTCTTCAAGTTCAATACATCACCCTCCACTCCTAAAGGTCAGAAGCAATTGACATTAAGTGCTCAAGAAATATATTATCAACAATGGTGGCTAAAATTTAAGCTTTTTAAATTGGTCATTGAACTAGTATAACTGCTTTTCATTGTATGGACGTCTTCTGAAAGAGCTTTCTGGAACGAAAAAAACTATTAAACCTTCATATTGCACCATCGAACATTGTCTGACATAGATTAAATATGCCATGTATTTCCCCAAATTGCTAACTCTCTTTTTCAAATGGATATATTGAGGAAAACGATGTCCATTTAAAATATTTAATATTAACCGCTTACTCTTATGTCAATATTATTTCTTTTATGCATGAAATTCAATATTTCTAATGCTAGTCATGAACTGTGTGCAATAAATTGTAAGATAAGGATGATTTACCTTTTCTCTAAGCCAAGCTTCCATGCTAGTCATGTGAATTGTGTGCAATAAATTGTAAGCTATATAATAATGATTTCTTTTTTCTCCACGTGTTTCTCTTGAGAGCGATGCATTTAAAGGACGAATTTGAGAGGATTTAATCAACACATACAAGACGAGAGTGAGTGTGAATTATATTAATGTCGCACTATAAAGCAACACGAGGGCTATTGGAGGTGAACCTCGGTCAAGAGACAAAGACGACACTTGAGCTGGCACTCCCTTCTCCTAACTACCTCATCAACGGGAGGACATTAAGTCTCGACAGATTTAACGTGCATCAGGCCCTTTTACCGGGCGGGTCTTCAACGCTACTAGGCTCGAACTCATGACATGCCAGCCATGAGTCCGTGACCTTGACCACTAGGCTGCAGCAGCCCACTACACATTACATCACCTTTCTGCGATAAAACGATTCCCCATTGCCACGCAGCCCGAGTGGGATATGTCATATAGCTCATAGCTGGCGTTATTTCAATTGAGCCACATGTTTGAGTTCTGATTTCACCAAAAACCATTGTGTAGTGATACTGGTGTACATTAAATACACCGGAGCTCTAAATTCTCCCAGAATGTGATGCGAGCTCAGGTGTATGTATAAAAGAATATGTATTTGGATGCGGTTAGAGAATTTTTGTGTCAGGCAGAGAAAATAAACAACGCCAAAGTGTTCAATACAAAGTTTCTCCATATTGCCTCACATACAAGGTGTGGCAATAAAATAACGATACTGATGCTATAAAACATTTTATTTTGATTTCATATATATTTACTTATTATCACCTTCGATATACATCCCTTTTCTATCCCTACAGTGATCCATGTGAATCTTCCATTGTTCTAAACAGTGCTAGAAATCTTTTTGTGTCATCTCCTATAGGACGCGTGCTACTCTCACTTTCACAGCTTCAACGGACTCAAATCTTATTCCATTAAGCAGATTTCCTTTTAGGGAATAGATAGAAGTTACATCAGCGCTTCTCAAACAGTGGGCCACGCCCCTCCAGGAGGGCATGATAACCCTAGGAGGAGGTCACAAGCATCTTGAAAAGTCGAAAACAAAAGATTATTTTTTTAAAAAATATTAATTTATTGAAAGTAAACATTCAAAATACACTCTGACATAATAAAAAATAAATAAAACAACATTTACACTGATATAATACACTTATAAATGTATCAGCACTGCATAATGTATTTTATAATTAATTTAACAATACCAAGGTAAGAACAAGTTTCATAATTACCGGTGACACCACGGATTTGTCATATATAAAGTTATATGCAAAAATTAACACTTATCTTCATAATTTGTACGGTTTATAATTAATCCTTGAACTGCCGATTAAAAGTTACGCGATTTGCTCCCCAATGCCACCGTTTTGCACGTGTAAACGTATAGGAGGATGCATTGGGGGAGGAGAAAGGGCATGGATAAGCAAATCCTCTGAAAAAACTAAATGTTTCGTAAACATACTGTCAAGGTCATTTTATTACATTTCAAAGCCTTCGGTATAATTTTATAGATAGTAGTGAGCAGAAAAAAATCGTATTTCGGAAAGACGTATATATACGTCCGGAACAATTTACTCACTGGCTGAGCAAAACGTTTATATACGCCAGCGGCACTTAAGAGGTTAAAGTCATATTGTAGCTTTAGCTTCTAAATATCGTATTATCGAATTCAATATTTTGTTATGGTATGGAGGAGGCGCGATGAAAATTATGATAGAATATTGGGTCGCAAGTATTGAAAGTTTGAGAAGTATTAAGTTACATGGATGAAAATCAGGCGAATGAAATGGAACGCTGGAATGCTGTTCTAGGCTTGAATCCTCTTGAAAGGCAATGCGAAATGAGCTGGTACATTATCTTAATGGAGAACCCTTGATTTGTGCTTCCACAATTCGAGTCATTTCTTCGAGCTTTTTCGCTGAGTTCAGCAAGAACGTAAAGGTAGCAATGTTGATGAATAGTTTGACCTTCAAGAACCCAATGAGGATACACATTTCCTTGAATTTTGAAAAAACAGTCATCATTGCCTTGAATTTTGATTTGCTCATTCGAGTTTTCTTGGCTTTCGAAGAAGATTACCTCTTCCAGAACATGGATTTGCACTTTGTTTCAGGATCATAAGTAAAAAAACGCGATTCACATTATATGTTATTATCCATTTAAATAAGAGTTTGGGTCATTTTCAGAGGCATTCAAAGTATCAGTACTAATATTTTTGCTAGCTTTTTGTTGTTCAAACGCGAGAATTGTAGGCACCATTTCGGCACATTGCTCAAAGTTGTTATGTAAAATTTGCCATTCCGGATCTTTTGTCAATTCCTGCAGTCTCAACAATTACACGAATTCTTAACCGACGGTCAGATCGAACCAAATTATCCATTCTTTTGATGTCATACGTTTTTGACGTGGAAAAGCAATAGTTCTCAGCCATCTTGAAAACGCCCAAACCACTCAAAAACACATGCAAATGATAAATCCTCAATAATTTGTAAGCTTCTGTAGCAATTTTTCCTAGGTTCATGGGGAATTTCACAACATTTCATTGCCCTACTGATAGACTTATCATTATTCCAGCGAAACAAAAACAATAATTCTATTGCGAACGAAGACTACGGCTACACAAATATGTTTACAGAAACTAGAAGCACTGTATTCGAAAGAGAAAATTTCACACTAAATAGCTGTTGGTCGTGAGAGCTTGGTAAATACGTACTTCTTCTGTAGCAGCGTCAGTTTCATTATTTAATAGCCACACCTTGAATTACTATTCTCAACATTATGATGAGATCTATAAAGTAAAAAAGGCTGTTAACCATTCACTTCACAGGGCATTTCATAATCTTGTATAATTATGTGTAGTTTTTATGTTATTGATATCCAAATTTTAGCAATAAAATTTCGGATGCATTCAGAAGCATTCTTATAACCCTCTCCTCAATTTTAAAAGTACTGCACTTTAATTTCTAAAATGGCAGTATATTTATCATTTAAGCCCTCCTAACTCAGTCGCTCGGGAAATGATTTTCGCAAAACTCGTTCTTAGCGAATATGTTCTCAACCAAAGAAATATACTGGCCATATTTCAAGTCCGTTGGTCAAATAGTACAAAAACAGAAAACTTTCAAACGCCTGCTCAACCATTTTGAGAGTCTGCTTCTGCAAAACCTGTTCTTAGTAGATTTCTGAGCAACAAAAGAAACATGCCTGCCAAATTTTAAGCCTGTATGTCTAATAGTTCCGGAGATCTCGTGATGAGTGAATGAGTGAGTCGCATTTTCCCTATATATTTTGAGAGAGATTAATATATAAAATGAGAAGCGATAGAAATGTAGCAATTTCATACGTTTTTGGATTTATCATTAAAAGGGTCACCTTTTAAAATAACTTGCTTAGAGTAGTCTGTAATATCACTCCTTTTATGAAGTGCCAAAGTTATGTGACATCATTTTCTCAAACCGGCTTAAACTACGTTAATTTTAACTAAACATGTAAAGGTTTTTGCTCCATTTGTGACTGTGACTTATAGCGTGGCAATGAAAAATCACGTGAGTGAAAAAATCACCGTGAAATTGTGGAATTTGCGGTCACGATATCTAATGATGCGATGGAAGGAATCAACAGAGGTGTTTTTATAATAAAGATGTTCTGTAAATAAAAAAATTCTCTATGCACAGAAAAAACAAGTGTTGTACCATTTTGGAATTTTAACTAAATGAGAAACTTGCGTGGAGTTGTGTGTAATAGTTTTCTTTTTATGGAGAGTCAAAGTTAAATGACATCTTTTTCTCAAACCCCGATTCACTCAAACAGCGTTAATTTTAACTAAACCAGCAAAGTTTTCTGTCCGACTTGTGACTGTGATTAATAGTACGGCTTTGTAAGTTGATGTTAGTGAAAAAATCATTGTAAAATTGTGAAATTTGTGGTCACTGTAGCTAATGATGTGTGGAGGGTGTCAATTTTCCACATTTTCGGAGATGTTCTCGTCCTCACTTAACCAAATTCAGGCGAATATTTTTAAAATTTTTCCTGGAACAGATATGACCCCACCTTTCATCTCGTGCCCGATTATCGTTAAGTTTCGGGACACCCTGTATAGATTTTATTAAAAATGTAATTCCAATTTCTGATATTTTTTATTTAGTTCACACGTGACCATTGTGTACTGCAGTTAATATAATATATATTACATATATTTCATATTGACGAACATACTTAACAAGTATAATTCCAAGATAATAGTTAATATGGGAAAACAGACGTGAAATTACGCGTGGAGAATGGAATTAATAAAAATAACTCTACCAAATAAGGTTTTTATTAGAATCACATGTCAAATCACAAGTCAGTGTTGTCAAAGCTTTCTTTCAAGATATGCCATTTCGAGAATTTAATAAAACACTTCAAATACTTTAAAGTAGACAATGCTTTAAAATACCTATTTATAATCTTAACAAACAATGAATTATATTTTAAAATAGTACTTAAGCAAGAACAGTTATATCTAAATCTAATGCCATTAATTTCCAAATAGTAAATATTACTTGACACCATGCTTTCATATTAATCAAATGTCATTACTAACAATTCAATTATTAGTTCGACGATAAATATCAAAATTTGTTTAACCCAACTTTAACTTAATAAAAATATTGATTAAATCAGAGTCTGATTCAATCAATATTTAAATAAAGATAACTTCAACTTTCACAAAAAGAATTAATTCTTTACTTTAAAATGTTAAATATTACTTTAAAATTAAATGGATGAATAAAATTTTCAGTCAAAATAATAATAAGTTTTAAAATAAAAGTACGACACACAGTTATCAATATTCAAAAATAACTGTTTGTATAAAAATAATATTTTGTTATAATAAATGTTTGTATTATAGTTAAAATCTTAACTGTGTTAAGAAATAAACTTGATTAAAGATATAATGCAACACCATCGACATACTGTCATTTTTAAGATAGCTTTATAACTTCAGTAGTGAAAGTCAAACGATATACAATAGTATAGAGGATCAATAACGTGAAAATAGCAACAACAAAAAAGGCAACCGTAAAAATAAATAATTATATTCATAAAAATATGATTACTTTCTCTTATCTTTGTTATTTTTTTTTCCAAACCACAACAGATGGACTTTCATTTGAGGTTTTAATAGAATCAAACGACATCTTTTCAATGTAAGCCATCTTGTTGAATTTCCGCAATAAATTATTTTTTAACGTTTTAAAACAGCGATTCTCAAACTGTGGGGCGCTCTTCCCTTGGGAAGGGCGTGATAACCCTATGGGGGAGGCACAAGCATGTCAAAAAGTTGAAAATAAAAGATAATTTTTAAAAATTATTAATTTACAGCAAGGAAGCAAAACATATATACATTCTGCATAATAAAAAACAAAATACACATTTACAATAATATAATATACTTATAAATGTATCTGTGCTGCTCAATGTATTTGATAAATAATTTACCAATACTAAGTTAAGAACAATTTAAACAACTACTAGTGACTCCCATGGGCTTGTCATACACAAAGTTAAAATCAGAATTTAATACTCATCTTGATCATTTGTACGGTATACAACTAAGGTCATGTATTGTAGCTTTAGCGTCAAAGTACATTATTGTATTCAATACATTGTTATCGTATGGAGGGGGCACGATGAAAATTATGACTGAAAACTGGGTCGCAAATGTTGAAAGTTTGAGAAGCACTGTTGTAAAATAACTTATTACGGAAATTATATATATAATCAAAATTTCTCTACAAGAGAGAGATGAATTAACATGATTAATACTTAAATGAATAGCAATTGCAAGATAACCAGGCAACAGAATTTAAAAGGAGATATGAAAAATTTAAATAACAGAGTAAAATATAAAAATATAAAAGAATGGATGCTACAGTATTATCAACATTGCTGACTTAGGACAGCTTGTATACAAAAAAATTCCTCTTAAAAAAATTTCTCTGTATAAAAGTGGGGTTGAACTTTATATATATATATATATATATATATATATAATATTGTAAAACAGTAATTACAAGATGAAAGGGAGGAAGTGAGAGACTAACAGAGGCTACAGCTTTACTAACATGAATTCACGCTAGAAATAAAACAGTTTAAGAGTTTCTGAGACAATCTCCTTCCCCCCCTGAGACAATCCCTTTCTCTAGCAACGCTTTATTAGATCCCAGATATTTGGACTCGAAGCCCAATGGCTGAGGGGTAGTGCATCGCGCTTCCACGCCACAGGCCAGGGGCTCAATTCTCAGGCTGGGCAAGGTCGACTCAGCCTTTCATCTCTTCAGTGGGTCGATAAATGAGTATCAAGCTTGCTTGGGAACTGAACATTAAGAGGTCTCACGTCAGACTGACCGCTTGACCGAAACATTTGCACATGCACCCCAGCAACTGGCGTAGCTAGCCCTAAGCGGGCCCTGTGTCAAAATTCTTTCGGGCCCTTTTTTGGAAATGGGAGCTTTGTTAAATAGCATTTTACGAATTTTTGCTCACACATGTTGGGGCCCCTGTAGCTCAGGGGCCCCGTATCATTGATACGGCTGATACGGTGGTAGCTACACTTCTGACACCAGCGCTTAAGGTCACGTATACTGAGATAGGCACAGTAGGCCTTGACCCTCATGGGCTGTTGCCCCACTGAGTTCAATTCAGTTCAGATATTTGGACTTACTTTGTACTAGGATCCATAAATGAACATGCATTTCACTTAATACTTAACTTACTTAATTTAGAAGTATGAGAGTTTCACAGCTAGATTTAAAACAAAAGAGTCTTCTAAAATATTGTCTTTTGTGAAAGAGAAACTTGAATCCCCCCCCCCCCCATGACTCTGCAGGATATAAGCCTATGACTCTCCAGTTTCTGATTACTGCAAAAATTTAATATGATTTAATTTGTCGTTAAAAGTTTCAGGGATTAAATATGGTTGTTTAAAAATGATCTATTTTAGAGATTTATATATTTTCTGAATAAAACTGTGTTGTGTTTCTCATGGTATAACCAGTACAATGATGTAAAAAAACTGTTATTAAGCAACATTGTTTTTTTATTAGATATATATAATTTATATAACTCGTACTACATATACAGAAAACTTAAAGAATCCATTTAATGATAATCAGAATTAGTTTTTTCGGGCACATTTTTGATGGTATGATTTTACAGTAACACACAGGTATGGAAGCCTTATTAAATGATAATCGGGACCCATTATAAAATAAGCCTGTCATATAATGGACTAAAATATAATAGAATGCTTTATAAATGATAATTAATGTCTATAACAGAGGAACTCTTCATTCCATAAGTCATGAATGCATATTAATACACCCCTTAAATGGAAGTCATCATTTTTGCATCGAGAACTTAAAACTTCTAATTCACGGATTTAATTTAGGTAAATTAATCAACAAATCCAGCTATCTGATGTAACCCTTACTTAGTTTTTAATTTCTTTGCTTGAGTTATACAATTTTCTTAACATGTGGTTTAGCTTGGGAATGTGTATAAGACTGAATTGTTGTTACTGATACAGTGGAGTCCCGAAAGCTCGGCAGCACTCGATTACTCGACAGTCCGAAGAACTCAGACACAATCTTACAGGTGCAAAAGCCAATGAAAATGACGTCGAATAGTGGTTTCAGAACAATACTATACATTATGTCCGAAAAAGAAATTATTGCTGTTGTCATAATTAATTAAAAAATGCCTGAAAATGATGAAGACGTTGAAGACACCATTCAAACTCTTAAAATATCTCATAGTGACGGACTAAAAAAGCTGTCAAAACCACTCTTCAGTATTTTTAACAACAAGGTGCGTCGGTAATAGATTTACTTTTCCATCTTCGTCATCATGATGAAGCAGCAAAACGCAGAGTGCAGTACGGAAGACAACTGGACATTAAATATTCCTTTACAAAAAAACAAAAACAAAAGTTGCCAGTTTTTGCAAAGTTGGGTATTTAATTTTCACTATAGACAGCTTTATACCCCCTTCATAAAGTATTTTTCTCCTAAAATCAGGTATCTGATTAGGGTATCAGCTGATTAGGTATGCTATGCATTCATTAATTTTCATTTTCATGTTGTAAATGCCCTATGCCTTCATAAATTACGCACTTTTCTTTTGTTTAAAGGTATTTGGGTAGTTTTATTTTCTGTTATATTCTCAAGCAAAAAAACAAACAATACGTACAATAACAGTACAGTATTTTCTGAGAAAACATTCATACTTATTATTTTTTTTTTATCCCATTCTCGATAACCTGGCATTTTCTCAAATTCTGCCAACCTTCGGTTCACATCAGGCCAAGTTTTTGGAACTCTACTATATCAAGATATTTGGCATTGAAAATGTAGCATCAAGAAGTTACCTGAAAATGAAGAAAACTTGACAAAACGAAGAAAAACAGCACAGAGCATGTGATATTTATTTTGAAATGATTAACTCAGAGCAGCGTCAGCTTTGTAAGTTGTAGGACTACCATGAACTGTGATACACGAAGCAACATGTCTAGGTATAGGTCAATGAAAATACGGATGACGTCCAAAGGGATAGCCCTCTACTTCTTGTCAAGCACTTACTATTGTTCGTCTTCTGAATGTAATGGTTCTGGAAGAGCATGTAAGCGGCATCCAATCAAATCTTAGACGTGTCTGATTATTGACATAATAATAGGGGGATAATGGTGGCCAAGAAGTGCTTGCACATCTTACAGAGCACATTGGATGATGCATGCAGTGTACAGTTGCTCATTATCCTGCAATTAAAAGGTTTTGGGTGCACCCGTTTCCACTTCAACCCGAAGTAAAGGGAATGCTACCAGCAGCACATCATCTGTGTATCGTTGAGCCGTCATAGCTCACTAAATACGACCAAAAATCATACTCAATGACACTTCAAACTATGATGCCAAGCTGTCGCATGATAGGGTGTTCTAATTGGACCTGACACCACATCAGCACTATATTTGCATAGAGCACGGATGGGCAAACTACGGCCCGACGTAAGGTTTTATCCAGCCCAAGGATATAATTTTAATTTGCCGGTAGGAGCAAATTAAAAGAGAAATATATATTTATACAAGGGGTGATCAAATGAAAAGGTACGAAACGACACGGTGGGTACAAATATAGACTTTATTCAAAATATACACCATAGGCCTGAGCACAACGATCCCACTGATGAACAAGCCGCAGGATTCCTTGTTCCCAGAATTCCTGTGGCTGTGACGAGACCCAGTCCTTCACAGTGTCCTTGAGTACGTCGTCCGAGTTGAAGCGCTTTCCTTTCAGGTGTTTCTTCAGTGGACCAAACACATGGAAATCGCAGGGTGAAATGTCCGGACTGTAGGACGGATGGTCCAACGTCTCCTATTGGAACTTGTCCAGTTCCATTTGTGTGACTCTGGAGACGTGTGGACGCGCGTTATCATGGAGCAGAACCACACCCACCGTGAGCAGCCCCGATCTTTTGTTCTTGATGGACCTGCGTAGGCGTCGGAGTGTCTCACAGTACACATCGGAGTTAATGCTTTTTCTGTGCTCGAGTAATTCTGTGCTCGCATCATTTGGACGCCGCTTTTTATAAGAGCCTTTGCTCTCTCCTGCGTATGTGGGCACCCGCGCATGATCCGATCCCAGTCAGAGTCTCCAATGGCATCCCGAGATGTCTCGCTACATTCTCCCTTGGCGGAATATGCAAATATTTAACTGTTTCATTTTTATGTCGTTTCGTATCTTTTCATTTGATCACCCCTTGTATATAATATATCCATCTCCTTTTCTTCTTTGTTTAAATATTATTTCTTCCGTCTTTTTATTCAAAGAACTGATGATCTTTTTACTTTCTCTATTTTTGGTTCTACAAAACATAAATTGACGGAAATAGGTTTTAAGAGTGTTGATAAGATTTTTGAAATTACCGAGGATTTGGCATGCATGCATTCTTTAAAGGGAAATACAACGGAATCTGATATTTTTCGTGAATCTCAGGAAGGGCTTTTAACTTTGAAAGTCGCAATTTCATTTCATCTCATTAACATATTTAAGTTGTAATGTATATTATTTTTAAAATTTTAGGAAAATTTATCTTGACCCGTCATACTTTTTTTTTCGATTTTTGGCCCGGGCCTGAGAAAGTTTGCCCATCCCTGGTACGGGGTGACTCTTGTTGGACAAACTGAAAAGGTGGCCATGTGTTATTCCATCATTCACGTCGCTCTAACTGGGAACCATTGCAAACGGAGTCGTAACCGGTGTTGCTTCCGTCGAGTCAAAAATTTGAGTTTTTGGTGCCTTTAAGGACCCACCGGGTAAAGGACCTGATGCCCGTTAAATCTGTAGTGGCTTAAAGTCCTTACATATGAGTGTTATGAAAGTTTGGAGAATGGGGTACCATCTCAGATGACATCCTCTTCGCTTCATACTGGTTCAAAATTGTCTACATCTAATATAACAGGTCATATCTACACAGGTCCAAAATTAAAACTAATGCTAATTGGCCTTGCGGATCTACTAGAGATGTCGAACGTTACATGTTGTAATGTTCTTATACAAAAGATCACTATTTTAAAAACCTTCCGATGTGAATTATTGATCCGCAGAATAATTTTAATTCTTAAAATATTGTAATGATTTGTGTGTGTGTGTGTGTGTGTGTGTGTTGTCCTAGTTATAAAGAAAATATATCTTTTCTTCTGGGACCCTTTCCAAAATATTATTATACAATATATCTATGCAATCTTCCAGAATTAGCGACAGGCCACGAAAATCTATATGTATCTGGTGCTATTTCACCCGTGGTAGTCTAGAGAGAGAGTACCAGACACGTAAACAATAGAAAATGAGTTCAGCTACATTCACAAGAATAAAAGGCAATGCCGAGTGTTCATGTTGGGGGGTTGATGGTTTTATTGACAACCCACTTCGAAGCAATATGAGGGCTATTGATGACATGATACCATTTTAACATTGTTGAAAAAACAGTTACACAGGGGATGGGATGTTTTGTACTGAAATCTCTCTGGGTGGTCATAATGACCTGCATGTGCACTATGGAGAAATCAGCTGCTGTAAAATATCAGGACGAGATCCGCTTGCTCCATACGTCAGGAAGATTAAATCGGTTGCAATGGTGACTGATACGAGTTAAAGTACGAGTAATATAAATAATCAACCTACAAACACATTAATTTCATGATGTCAGTTATTGCAGAAGATACTTTAAACCAGCAATATTCTTAATGACAGCTCTCAAATTTTGTAAAGATGCGTCGAGCATTTTGATGATTTTTTAAAGAATAATTATTATTCTAATTTTTTTGACTCTGCATAAGAAACTTTGGCCAGTTGAAGGGTATTAGCACCACCAAATTCGCAGAAAACCGTGTCAGCTGTCTTGAAGATTAAAAACTAGAAAGCGCCCGTGGGGGAGGGGGGGTCGATCTCATACAGGCAGAACTTCCAATATATGGAGGACCAAGAACTGTGAAGTTCTATAGAATCATTCAGATTGTATGGTCGTTTGAGAAGATGCCAAAGGATTGATTTATAAGCGTTGTAGGCCCAATCTATAAAAAAGGAGATTCTTTGGTTAGTAGTAACATTCTGAAAGAAATCTTTTTAACTACATCATGTAACACTAGAAAAAGAGGAAAACTTAGACGTGATGGGTAGATGTAGTAGAGGAGATTCACTGCCAGCGAGTGAGTGAGTGAATATTAACGTCGCACTGTTCAGCTACACAAGGGCTTTGATTCACTGCCAGCAGAGACGGTTGGAAACGTCTGGTTCAGGTCTTGACACATACTGGACTGGACGCACCAAGGATGTTGATGATAAATATTAATTAACAATCAATCATTCAACTGGAATTCGTATATAGGTAGCCGTATAATATTGACTAGAAAAATTGGGACATTGATTGCTTATTAACTTTGCAATCAGAAGCAACAATAGGTCTGTTGGTAACGATCCTTGTAATTTTGAACCACGTTTAAGTGAAATGACGAAGACGACACATGAGCTAGCATTCAACACTGAAACTTCCACACCATACCAACGTAAGGACTTTGAACCTCAACAGATTTAACATGCATCAGCTCCTTCTACATGAAGATTTTTTAGAAGCATCAGGACTCGAACTCACGACTCGACAGAAAAAATGCCGGACATGCTACTCAGCTACCCCACCACGGGGTCATGTTGGAGAATACCTGACCAACAGGAACGTCTTGAGACTTCTTGAGATCCTGGGTCTTTACACAAATGAAGGCCCCACCTATGACCTATAAAAGTAGACAGTACATAGCCTACGCTTCGTCAGATGCTCGTACAAGCCCAAAACAAATAAATGCGTATGAATTACAATCACACAAACCGGCTCAACCGACTACCACCATTTGACTGAATGAGTAATGATGGTGTACGGTGGAAGGTCTAGGGCATAGGTTCTCAACGTGGGAGATAACGCCCCCTTGTGGGCGTTTGAGGCTTTCAGGGGGGCAGTAAAAAACCCAGAGAAAATTAGGGAACGTTGAGATGGCACGGAGGGGCTTCGGCAGATTAACTAAAAAACACACTGATTATGTACTAACAAAAGTAAACTTTAATACTGTTTAACTTATGTTGATTGTATGTATTCAAATCACTTCTATATCACTTATGAAAATTCACATACTTCGGTAGTTCGGGAAATGGATGAAAAAGATTACATTACATCCAGACCTACATTAAATTGAATGATATAGCACATTTTAATTTCTTTAGTGCACGTGTTGCCTTTGTCTGTGAGCAGTAGGAAACATGTTTCGTCCACTGCATTTTATTACGTATATTATCCCAGAAACATAATTAAGCATGTTAACTAGGAATTCACGTCATTCTTTAAAGGCTGAAACTGTCAATTTATATTTATTTTGAAAGCAATAGTTTACTATGAATTACTTTGTATCCTCAAAACCCCTGCCTGTCTTTATAACAGGTAAGCTAAAACTTTTTTTTTATTCCACTCTTTTAAATGAGGAAGAAATTCAGTAGAGTTTCAATTCCAGGAATATCCTACCTATGACTAAAATATATAATATTACACATTTAAATATATTTGTGGCATTAGCTATTTCAGATTCGCAAGTAAAAAAATTAGGGCTTTAGAAAAAAATGAAATTAAAAAATATATTCTTTTAGTAATAGGATATTTATTAAAACTTAACTCTTGTTTTCACCATGTATTATGAACACTCTTATTTCTCTAGAGTGAGAGGAGGCGGTATCGAAATATTTACTAGAAAAGGGGGCGCCAGTTCAGAAAAGGTTGTGAACCTGTGGTCTAGGGCCATACATGGATGACGGTCATCCCATGTAGCCAGTTGACATATCGTCCAAAATTCCAAGTAAAATCGGAAGTAACATTTTAACATTTGACCGTTAAAATTATTCAAATTATGGTCTTATTAAGGTTAAGTAGAGAACGAGACGAGGCCCCCATTGTGGTCGAGACCCTGGGCCCAATTGGCCCTTGCCTTAAGACATCCCTGGTGACAGACGATATTTCAGTCGAGCAGCGTGTTCGTATCCTCATTCTACTCGCACACATAAATCTGTCAGAACTCAAAATTCTAGTGTTGACGTTGTATGTATGAGGAGCATATGGTTGAAGCTTAGGTTCAACCTCGTCATCTCACTTTTCTCATTCAGAAACGTATTTGCTGTAATTTGTAGACTTTTAATTTAGGTAGGAAAAAACGATGAAAGAGTTCGATGAAACAAAAGCTATATTGAGCCATAAATATTATATTTGTTTTTCTTTCTACTAAACTATCAAATTTTTTTTCAATTAAGATGTTAAAATTTATTTTTCCAAACAAAGAAATAAAATGAGAAGCTGATGTCAAAAATTAAAATTTATCGTATTGACAAGTATTATGTATCCTCTTATTTTGTCCATAGAATTTAAGCTCACCCCTTAATATTCTCAAAATAATTTTTATTTCTGATCTCTATTCTTAAGGTTGTAACCTTCCTTCCTTGAAACCACAGTCTAAGATATAAATAACAATGGCATTATTTAAAAGTGCTTTTAATAATTCTTTTCACTCAAAAAAAAAACCTTAATTAGATATAAAAAAAAATCTCAGGATATGTCCCAAATATATATATATATATCATTTTTAAAAAATATCTTTTACAATAATCTTCCAAAAATCACAAATTATAGAAAAATTCCACCTAGTTGGAAATAAAAAGGTCTTAAGTTGATCTCTCGTAAAACAGTCAGTCAAATCAAAAACAATTTTTTTTTCTTGATGTCTTTGTCTTTCCGCCTCGTTCTTAAGAACTTAAGATTTCAATTATTACAAAAATTAAATACTTATAAAGTTGTGTTTTTTTACTATTCTCTAAACTGACATAAATTGAGATGTCTCAAAAGAGCTTTTGTTTAAAGTATGAAAAAGTACCTTTACATAGGAAAATAATAGCTATTTACATGTTTTTTCAGAGATTTTGATAGCTCAATGAAGAATTTAAGAAACACGTTTTTTTAGAATTAGCTGTTTTACAACAAACTGAGAAAATTATCCTATATCCATTTGCTTGCAAGTCACTACCAGGGTCCAGATTTTGTGACGAAATATTATCTTCTATTAGATGCATTTCATACATTGTCAAATCGTACATAATTTTTATCAAGGTTCTTAAAATAAAAGCAATTATTTGCTATGTTTTTTGTTATCTGTCAATTTTTTTTAAATTCTAAAAGCCATATTTTTAATATTTCAAAATTTTATTTAATATTATTGTTCTTTTAAAACGTCTTCTTTGAAATATGAAAGTTATAATTTTCATTTTCATCTTGTTAATTGCTCTAATTCGAAAATGTTTTCTATAACACAATGATGAATCAAAAAGTAATGGGTAATATAATATGTTTAACTGTAATAACTAAAAAATTTGTTTTCTTACTGTCTCACTTAAAAACCATTTTTTTTTAGATCATTTTTAGGTCATTTTCAACAATGTCTTAAGTTATCACAAAGGGGATCCAGCTCATTGCCAGCATAAAATTGTTTCATACTTTTACTTATAAATAACAATTACATGTGAAGTATTTTGAACACAAAGGAGAAAAAACGAAAAAGTGCGAGGAATATAAATTAATACATTTTTGTAATAATTCTGATATCTTAAATATACTGAAGATAAAAACATCAAAATATTAAAAATACAAAAAACTACTAATAGGTGCTACTTTAAATACAATTTTAAATAAATAATCAAAGGGAAATCCAAAATAATTTTTAAAAACTTAAGTTTTCACAAGACATTTTAACATTATAAATGAAAAACAAAAAATATATATTCTAGTATCAGATAAACAACCAAATTACCATGTTTTCAATGATACCTCAAAAATATATTTCCATTATTTTTTTCCGATTATTGAAAGGACTTTGCAGCAAAAAATTTTCATATGGGAACAGATTTTCAATGTCCAGTAAATAGCTTGATTAGTAGAGTATACTGCCAGTAATACTTAATTCACTTTCTGTTTTTCAAATATGAAAAATCCATTTACATCTTGTTTAGACTATGAATGTAATACAATTCTCTTTATTAGTATAAATACGAATAAATTTCAAATTTTTTGAGTTTGTCTAACTTAATTAAATGCATTTGATTTATGGTGGAAATATCTGTTAATTCTGTCAAACATTATTTGAGAATAAGTTCAATATCTCTAACATTAAAATCAATTTATCTTACTCCAAATATTAGCTTCCAAATCGTATTAACTGTGCACATGGCGCAAAAATTTCGAACGCTTTGGTACTCTTGCAGATAAGTAAATAACGGTAAAGAATATTCAAGTATAAAGAATAAAGGTACTACTTAAACTTTATAAAAAATGTGGGGTTACATGCTTTCGACAAAAATGCAAGCAAATAAACTTGAAAAATTCATGCTATGTTTCTAAGAAAAGTTTAATCTTTACAATCCTTTTTTTTTTATTTCTTTAATAAGAAACACACTTTCTAGCTACCTTTCCAAAATTAATAAGTTCTGAGAAATGTAGAGAAAAATAGAATATAAACATTATACATTTATACTACATTTTATGTGATCTAATATTTAACAAAATGTTTTTTAGTGTTGAAAACTTTGTTCTGATTACAGTAAATAACGATAGATTAAATGTTTTGTCTGAAAAAAAGGAAAAATAAACATCAAAAAATTGATTAAAAAGTTTCAAAATGATTTATTAGATTGTTCATAACATGTTCGAAGAATTTACAAGTAATGAAAATCATTATTTTCATTTATTCTCATATACAGTATAATTGGATTAATATTTCAATCAGTACATTTTAATAACAATCTTAAGTGAATAATCTCTCATATTATAATCATCTGTGTTAACACAATATTCACAAATTTTAACACAAAATTCAATAAAAAGCAAGATTAATAGTACAGTAATCAGATTTTCTAAAAGCATTTAGCATAATTCTCGTAACTAGATGAATTTTACAATAAATATACGAATTTGGTCATATATTTAAAAAAAAATGTAACTATCCAATGAATGAGTCATGAAACCAATAGCGAAAGACTGTTTTATGAGGCTAAATTTTGAGTGATGTTTTGTTCCAAAAAAAAAATAATAATAAAATTATGATAATAAAAATCTGACTTTTTCCATTGATAATGCAATGGCTAAGCAACAGCAATTAAGAAAATAAATTGTTTTATCTTAGGAAATTTCTTCCTTTCCTAATCATTCAATAAATTACAAATTTCCAATGTATGATGTACAATTCAAATTAAAGTAGATTCAACAAAATATTTGTGATTATTTGCATAATAACAAAAGTAATTTAAAAGTATACAGATAAAACCAATGCATTTGTTTGTACATTTAAAAAAATATTACTATAAAAAGATTCAAAAAGAAAGAAAAAAAAAGACATCTTAAAAAACTTTTAGTTAGAATTATAGGACTGGAATATTAATATAATTCCTAGTCAACATATTAATTACAAATTAAATAATTTTTTTTGCTTCATTATAAAACTTCTAACTGCAGAACTCTCCTCTCTTATAATTAATCTTTAAGCATTAAGCTTTAATTCATTCTAAAAGATATGTTTATTTTTACAGGTAAAACCATTTTGGACACCACTAAATGGAGTGGATCTCTTTCCCCTTGCACACAAAAATCCTCAACCGTCCTCCCACCG
Organism: Trichonephila clavata; assembly: GCA_019973975.1. Taxonomy (NCBI): domain Eukaryota; kingdom Metazoa; phylum Arthropoda; class Arachnida; order Araneae; family Nephilidae; genus Trichonephila; species Trichonephila clavata. The sequence goes on from BMAO01032998.1 coordinate 150,154, forward strand.
TCCTCTTTCCCTTTGCCATTTCCCCTAAGTCCAACAGTGGACAGTAAAGCAAATATCTTTTGATGTTCCAAAGAAAACTGAATGAAGGCACTGATTTTTTAAAATGTAAAGTGAAAAAATTTACTGGATGAATAAAAGCATGAAACATCTAAAATTCACTGTTCTAATTATTTACAAAAGAAGAAATTGAATGAATAGTCAAAATTTTTCATGTGAAAAAAAAACTGCATTATATCTAAAATGCAAATGAAATTTAACAATATTTTGATCTTCATCTCAAAAAAGGAAACCAAACATAATTCACACTCCTGAACCATTCAGAAAATAAGATTTCAGTCAATTTTTGGTAATGTTAAGAATACCTCCATCAAAATAATTAAGTTAGAGCTATTTCATAAAATGGAATATTTCTATCAAAATGACAATACGAATTGGATATAATAAACATTCATATCAATTCGAGTTACATAAAAGAGACAATTTAACATGAAAAAATTAAAATTTACTTCATAAGTTCCTTATTTAATTTAGCATAACAAAAAAAACCCTTGATATACAGGGTGTTGCCACAATCGAACAACAAATTCAGAGGGATAGTAAGCAGTATGGAGACCCAAATTACCGTAGGACATTGGGTCACAAACCCCGGAGTGATATGCAAAAACAGTTATGAAGGGTGTAATGTCGAGTGGAATGAAAAGGGGCAATAAGAGGTAAGAAATACATTTATTAGACGTAAAGAAGGTTTACAATACAAACAATACATCAAAGCTCGACGTCAGAAGTGCAACAACAAGTGACTGCCCCAGAAATTGTTAAAGGTGAGGCAACGTAAGTCGTAGAACAGTCGTCATCGATGGACGAAAGATTGTCGAAAGCGTTCAAGCAATTACGGTGTGCTTGCGATATAGCTAAAACGACGATGATGCATGACGAGAGATCCTCCACTGTAGCCACCGGCGTCTCGTACATAAGTGATTTAAGGTGGCCTCAGAATAAAAAATCCAAGGAATTGAAGTCCGGGAAGCATGGAGGTGGTTAAGCCTAGCAAGCAGAAAATGTGCTGATGCACCCCCGTGCATGAACCACACGTTCTAGGGCGCAATTGCCAGCACTCCCGCTTTTATTCTCGCCATATGAAGAAGAAATGTGCATGCCAGCAGGTTTCTTCAACCCTACCAAAGAGCTCTAAATCCCCGCACTCACTTGATCACACTCCTTGTCCGGCACATCGCCCTCCTGACAGCTATTATCACGATTTTCACCGACTAAACAGGGTTTGCGACCCCATGTTCTATGTTGATTTGTCGTCCCTATGCTGCCTACTATCATGCCCTGAATTTGCCGATCGAATTCGGCAGCACCCTGTATAATTATACCACCTATAACAGAATGGTATCTTCCTATTTTTTAACCAGCAGCTAATAAAAACATACATTAAATATCACACACACACATATAAATCTGAAAATATTTTTAAAGTTCATTAAAAATAATTAGATAGTTTTCGGATTGTTTTAAGGTCATACTAGACTGTTATATATCAAAGTGTTTCGCTTAAATATGTTCCTTCATGTAAAATGCCATTGAATTTAATTAATCACAGCCTTATTGAAAAAAGTCCGAAGTATTCATAAATGTAAGATACAAAAAATATATATTTTATATCCCATTATGTCCTGCATTGCTAAGAAAAAGCTCTGTTTTTCATTTAAAAGAAAAAGCTTGATTAATTCATGTCAAATTTAAAATCTCAAAAAGATATTATTTATCACAGTATATATTTTACCAACTTTAAAAACAAATAGTTTTTACATCACATTCAATGAAAAGATTCAAGTGCATATTATTTTCAGAATCACAAAACATACGCTAGTATACATAGTTCCATCACAAAAATAAAGGTACTATTTAGAACAATTTAATATTTTATAACCATATTATATTATAAGTTAAACAAAGTAATCACTTCATACATATATATATATGCAGTTTGCTTATTTCCCTTATTTTCATATAAAAATTTTTTACCAAATTAAATGTTTTTGACATTCTTCTATTAATCCATTGTTTATCATTTCATATATTCATCAGATTTAATTATTTTCAGTGAAAAAACAAACATGATGGTTCTTCAGAAAAAAAACATGTATTTTGTATAAATTACCTGTACACATAATACTTGGATATATGTCTTAAAACTTATTCTCATAAGATATGTAGTATCATATGTAATATGACAAACAGTTTTAAGCTAAGACTTCATGAAAAAAATACAATAAATATATTTACAATATTATGAAATTAAAATAAAGTACAAATAATAAGAACAACAAAAGAATCAGAGAATTTTATCTAACTGATCGCCAATTTTATCAACTCCAGTTGATTCATTATAATCTGTAGATGTTGTGGAATTGAAATGAGAAGATACATCAGCAAACAGTGTATCCCAAGTCCAAGGTGTTTCATCCTCCTAAAATGAAACGGAAAAGTAGAAATACATCTAAAAATTTATGTTGAATATATCCCTTCCAGTTTAATGAGAAAATTATCTCTTTTAACAAAGAAAGTATTTTAAAAAAAATACATTCAAACATCAAAATTACTATAATGTGGGATTACTTAAAACTTTGATTATTTCTTATTAGATAATAAAGATTTCAATTGAAGATTACATAATAATCAAATATATATATGAATTGAAACAATAAAACTGCTATGTTACAGAAAAAAACTAAGCTTTTAAACACAAAATTTGGATTAAGATGTATTACAAGAAATCCAAATATATTCATGTAATTGGTGGAGAAAAAATTCTTATTATTAAGAATTCTGAATTAAAATAAGGAATAGGTTCATTCTGTAGAAGGTCAACATTAGATCTTATAAATTTTTGACAATAAAGGAATAAAATAACCAAAATATGAAATAATATTGTTCAAAGTGAAAACATTTAAACATTTAGCAAAATATAAACAAAATAAAAATAAAAAAAGAATTAGAATATTAGTTAAATAACACCCTTGGAAAATCAAATTTTTATAAAATATCAGAAAATTCATTCTTTTGTTATATTTAAAGGCTTTCAAACTCCGGTTTAAAAACCACAAGTAATGATTTATCATACAACTATGTCTTAATAAATCAAACATTCCTACAGTTGAAATGTACATTTTAATAAATATCTTTATGGACTGAAAAAACGAATTTAAAATTATAGATACTTGACTTCAAGGCTACAAGTGTTTTACATGTACAAAATATAAGACAAACAATATATTTTTATTGCCATGTCTAAAGATTATTAAAATATTGATAAATTAATATTCAGTAAAATTACAATTAAGAATCCCATTTTTATAATTTTCAATATAATAACAATAATAAACTCGTAATATATATATATATATCTTTAACACTTTTTTTAGATCTATATAGTATTGTCATCTGTAGTTTGATATTTTAAAACGAAGAGAGAGTTTTCAGATAACTATGAATAAAAATATTATAATTTTTAATAATAGCGTCTTGTTTATCAAAATTTAATAAATTAATCAATACAATTTAGGAATTAATAAAAATTACTCTTTATAAAATTAATTGGGTACTTTTGTTCTAACAACATTTAATGAGATTATAATTCTTTGTTTTATCTGATTAATGTGAAGCATAGAAACTGTTACATTTTGACTATAATTCATATTAATAATTTTGTATGTATTTATATATGTAGATTGCTATTGCATCGTGGTACTTTAATAGTATTAAAGTTAAAATCATCTGTTTAGTCACAAACATTAATGTATACTTTTAATAATAGCTTAACATCTAAAAAAATGCATTAAAAGTGTTACTGTTAGCTGGAATCAAATTAGAAAATTAGGGTAGTAAAAATTTATATTGCTTGAAATCTTTATTTTTGCAAAAAAACGAAATGATCATCAGTACAAAAATGAAAATATCTGCCAACTTCTGAAAATAACCAATTGTAAAAGAACGCATCAACAATATTTCAAGCAAATTTTTATAACACATAACTGACATTTCAAGCCCAATTTCATAATAACGTGAAAATTTCACATAATTCATAAAATAACACATAAACAACGTTTTAATTTAATTTAACAATACACGATATACAAATATTTTTAAAATAATCCAAAGAAAATTTCCTAATAAAGATATTTGAAAAGAAAATTACTCATAGAACACTCTTCTTTTGTATTGACTTTTTTATTGGAAAAAAAATACTGAGGTAAATAAATGTAAAGACATATATAAAATAGCATACAAGAAAGTAAAAGACTGTACAATATAGAGGCTTTCATAAAAAAAATGCACAGTGAAACTACCCAACACTTAGTTTCTATTTATAAAAAAATTGTGATACAAACAGAAAATAAATTTAAAGTTACAGGATTTTACAGAACGGCTCCTTGTTTTTATGATAAAATAATTTTCGTAAAAAAAGTTAGAAAAATGTATAAAAACTGATTTCATAAAGAAATTTTGATAAGAAAAAATATAATACAGACTGAAATAACGAATTTTCTACGAATAGGTTATTTGTATAAAAAAAATCACACACATTCAGGAACTGAATTTAAAGATAGGTGAGAAGATTTTTTTTCTTTGCATTTTTAAAAAAATATGAATTAAAATGTAATTCAGAGTATGATTTCATGTTATTTTTTCAAAAATCAAAGTATTTTCTAGAGTTTTAATAGACATCCTACATCTGGATCCTACATCTTATGTTTCTTTTTTCCATATTCTCTTGCATTCTACATTTTTGTGAGGATAAAGCAAAAATTGATAAAAGTACTCGAGATAAAATCTTTCACTTGTAAAAGCCATTGTTTTCCTTAATGTTTTCAACACCACTGTGCAATAATATGTTTTTCGTTTGTCAATTCACCCAGAAATCATTAAATATTTCATTTTCAAATATTACTTCCAGCATGCAAGGAAATGATTCAATAAAATATTACAAACCTCTAAATTTAGCAGAATTGATTTTCTTTAGGTCTGCTATTGCAGCACTCTTTAAACTGCTCGATACATTAGTTTTGTAGTAAACAAGATCATTTGCCCCTCTGATTTTTTTTCATAGTAATTTACAATATTTGGTTCTTTGTTCTTTACTATGAATAACTTTAAGAATCTATAAAACAGATTCTTTAATAAATCTAAGGATTTTTTTTTCATTCATAGTATGTCAGAATCCTCTGATGGCAAGTTTTGTTTATGTTATCAAATGCTAGAAAAATATTTTTAAAAAATGGGCAATAGCTTTCGCTTTCTTCGGAGGAAAAAAGCAAAAAGATTTCTCCCTTGCTCCTTTTATTACACTTCACTTGAGATACCATGATTTTTCTAAAGATTTGGTGTCATGGTCGTCACATTTTATTTCCTTCGAAGTTATAGTTTTATATTTTTTTCCAGTGTCAAAGTTCATTTTTTCCTCTTTAGAATCTTTTTCTATAACATTTTTTATATGTTTTAAAGTATATTTGGCCTTTTTATTGAGCATTGTGGTAAGCAGAACAATAGATGAAAACAAATCGTTTGGACACATGAAGCATGAGAAATGCTAACACAAGAATGGCACAAAATTATTTTTATTTGAAATGTCCTAAGTTGTCTATTTTCTTAAAAATATATATCACATTTGATAATTACATAATATAGTTGCCACAGTTACTTTTAAATATGAATTAAGAATTTGTTGCTTAGGTCTTTACATATTTGTGTTCAATATTAAGTTAATCGCCATTAGTTAACAATCAACAAATGTGATGAAACGATATCTTACATTTCATTGAAATTATTTAATTAAACTGAGAAAAAAATTTGACAAAAAAAATCAGTTTTTTAAAGATTTTCAGTTTTTAAATGTCATATAAATTACTTAAAATGCAAGAATTTTAATTTTCAATACCTTCAGAGTACAATATATTATGGAAATTAAATTTTTTTAAAAATGTTAATCCAAATAAATTTATGACGAAAAATTTTGCAATAAACAAAAGTTAATAATCATTTTAAACTTAAATCTTCATTTGCCTTTTATTACATCTTTTACAGACAAAAAAAATAAATGCAAATCGACATACCATTAAAAATAACATTTTTTTTTATTACTTATTCAATAGTCATTCTTTTGAAAGTAAAATTGGCGACCTATTATGCATTTCTGAAGAAAGAGAGAAACATTTTGAAAATTTTTTAATATAGCATAGACAAGCTAAAAATAAAGAACTCAGTAATCATAGCATACCTTCTTCACCAGATGTTCAGGTAACAATCGTTTAGTAAGGAGACTTAAATCGATTCCATCCTTGAAAAAATAAGAAATGCTCAGTTATATTCATGAATTTTATATTCCTTTGTTATTTGTATTTATATAAAGCATGAAATAAATAGTTATTGTTATCCATAATATAGAGTACAGCATTGAAAAAGCTTACATTCAAAAAAGTATAGTCATATAACACACATACAATTTTGGTAACAAAAACGAATCCTTTAGCTTCTGAGAACAGTAATAAATTCAGTTAAAGACATGTAACTCCTATCAACAATTTCCTTGAGAGATTTCATACCAAAAAAAATAGCAAAAATCTTTTGGCAAAAAATTTTGTATCAAAAAATGTCACTATAGAGTATTATGTTTCAACGTGATATAGCCTCTACATATGACTGAAGTATAGTAATAAATTTGGTTTCAGATAAGAGGACATTTTGGAAATCATGATATTAGATTATTCAAAATTTTTTAAATAAACTCAATCTGTGTTTAAAGAGTTTAATACAACATTAATATTATAAAACAATTATCTAATACAAATTTAACATACTTATTTAATGTTATAAAAAATAGGAAAAAATTTTAATAATTTTAAAATATACATAAAATTTTTAATTTTCTTTCACAAATTTCTTCAAGATTAAAAATAATTTCAGAATTTCTTTTTAAATATGGTTTTGTTGTTAGCAAATTGCTATATTTCATTTCATTACTTTTCTGTTTACAGCTCACACACGCATATACTGAGTAGCCAAATTATTATGACCACTTAACACTTAAAAGAAGATCGACCATAACTTCGCGTTGTTGCAGCTAGAAAGAAAGATATCTATTAAAAGGGTATATATAAATAAAGCATTAATTACACTGTGTACTTTCTAAGAAATGGGGGGAAAAGTGATTTTTTACTGAGTTAGAATGTGGGATGTTGTAAGCGCTAGAAGCATTGGAACCAGGATTAGTTAAGCAGCTACTGCACTTGTAAAGTATTCGAGATCAGCAGTTATTAATGTTTATGGGAAGTGGATTCCCAAGCAGATCTCAGGCGGATCTCAACACCTGACTTGTGGTCCTCATAGGCTACCGAATGCTCACTCAGAATGGAGAATAAAAATAAAAAAATAACATAGAAAGCCACGCGATAGAAGTGAAACTTCTTTGGCGACGTTGGCCGTAACTGCAGGAATAGATCTAATTATATTAAACTGCTGAGATAACTTTAATCAAATAAAATTCGAACTTCATTTATTGTATGAAAATATTTTTATTCAATTTTCTGCATCATCATTTTCCAAGAAAGACACAATAGGTGTGTGGTAACTAAAGTAGGATATAAAAATCCTCGATTGTAGTCAATCAAGAAAATGTGAGAAAACTGCATCAATAATGATTCTGTATATTGTTTTTCCTTCTCTAGAATCAGTATTCATTGTCAAATTCAGTGTCCGTTTCAAGAATTCAATGAGTGGCTTTGCTTCTTCTGAAACAAAATTAACATTAAAGTCTCCAGTTAAGATAACCAGCTTTTAATCATAAACAGATCCAATCATTCAAGCAGACACTGATGTGTACAGCACTAAAACTTTAAGGATAAAGATGATAAAAGCTACGACAAAACTACCTGGTTATATATAGACTTTCGCCAGGAATTGCTGCTAGTTTTGCTTTCACGAAACTCTTTTCCTCTTTTTGCATTTGTTCTAGGCTATCTGACAAGAATTTATTTTGATTCAATGGAAATAAAAATTAATAATATAAATTCAATGCATTACTAACAGAAGTCACTGTGTTTGTTTACAAGACGCTATCCGTAGCGATTCTATATACACAATGCTCCAGACACTCCCTTAACGGAAAGAGCCATATAATGGTAATATTTTGGGTGTGTTTATTCCTTGAAAACGGCACGTTTATTTCATAAAAACTACGAAAATACGCCACGCGAGTTCCTTACGAGAGTAGCAAGGGTACCCACTTAATGTCACCAATACCTAAGCGCCTTTCGTCCATAGCTGTCAGATATACTTTTGATCCCCTTAGCAATCATCCAACTTTTTCACGAATATAACGCAAGTCCCGTGGTGTACTAACCCCCCCCCCGCTCTCTTTTCCTCCCGTTCGCTATCTCCTCACCATTGCGACGTTTCGGGGTGGGGAATCACTACTTCCGTTCGTTTTTTCGCTGTTACGCAAAACTGGGTAAATTTCAAAAAGACAGATCCAAAAAAAAGCACTCGTACATCAAACTATAAAGAATCTAAATCAGGGACAAACAACTCTGGATTAATTATACCGTATAACCTAGGGTAATCAACGACCTATTCGAAATCCTCTACTGTCGGCCTTGAACAAAAGCAGACTTCTCCAGTTCCAACAGAACACAAGGAATTGACAGCAGATGACTAGAAAAAGGTCATGTGTCCCAATGAATCGCATTTTCAATTACACCATGCAGATGACAGGGTGTGAATATGGAGGAAACAGAACAAAGATATGGACCTATCTGCTTTGTCACAGCTCTTCATGCTGATGGAGGCAATGTTACGGTTTGGGGGATGTTTTCTTGGCATTGCATGAAGGCTTTGATTCATGAGAAAAAGTGTCTGGATGTCTAAGGGTATTTAAGTGTTGTCACAAATCAAGCTCCTCCTGTCATATTAATAGTGTACCCTGCAGGGGATGGATAATTTCAGCAGAAAAATGCTGCAGGTCATACAGCTGACATTGTCTGCAGATGATTCGAAGAGCATGACAAAAACTTTATCTTTTTAGTAGGCCTGCACAATCGCCAGATCTCAATCCAGTTGAGAATCTATGGGATGAGATTGAATGGGCCATCAAGTAACTGGATCTGAAGACATTGGAAACTGCGAGTCATCAGATTTGGTCTCAAATTCCTCAAATCACCTACCAATATCTCATAGAGTTCATGCTCAGGAGAATCTATGCAGCATAAGTGCAAAAGGTAGTCCATTATTTTGAAGAGGTGGTCATAATAAATTGGTCTCTCAGTGTGTGTGTGTACATAAAAGTAATTAAAAAATTTAAGCTACTGTGTAAATACATACTTTCATTACGTTATGCATCAATTTTGAATAAGCTGATGAAAATGTAAAAAAATACATTAAATTAAATTGCACATTATTTAATTTTGTCACAACTTCACAAGTTTTTGTAATTCAGAGATGAAAAATGGAATACATTGATGATTTCATTTATAACAATTTTCATCGTCCATGCTATTATATTTAGTTGCACAGTTCTAAAATTGCATAAATTTTCCAGAGCATCATTATATAGAAGTTTAGAAGAAGACTCAAGATGAGTTTGAAAAAAAAAGTTAAAAATATCATGAAAATAGCTTGTAAATTTGAATGAGCTATGAGTTTTTTTAGTAACCTATGCAAGAATTTCTGCCCAAGCCTAGCACGCACTACAGTATAATATAGCTCTATTTATTACTTCTATAAGACTAAAAAATTTAAGAGTACAAAAGTGAGCAAAATTAGATGAATTTTAAATATTTTTGCAATTGTTTTAATTACATTTAATACATTTTTTGTGTCAAAATTTATCATATTAAGAATAAAAGACAAATTTTATAAAATCTCTCATGTTTATGACAAACTTTAAAATAAATGAAACAGTCTAAGCTAGCATAAAGTTATATATAAATTTCAACATAATATTTTTTTTTACTTACTAATGACTGAAAAGCAGAATGTTTTGATAAATCACTGTCAAGCTCTTGATAAGTAGCAATTCGACTCACTGTTAAACTAAAAGAAACACAAAAAAATACATGGTTAGAAAAGAAAACAACAAAATATATACTTTGTAAGCTATAAAGGTATACACCAAATGTGTGGGATGAAGTTCAGTAAATGAGCTGTGCATTTATTGAAAACGAAACGCAAACAATAACACTGGAAAAGTATATTGTATTCTAAAAAAATAGCAAAAACATATAATAATGTGTTAGTCCACCTCTGACCTTGATGCTAATTCCTCCAACAGAAATGTTTGTCCTACATTCCAATTCGTGAACTAGATCGGCTCAATCCAGGCATGGAACGAGACGCTTGCTCACCCGAACCTAAACATGCTTTATTGGAAAGAGATCTGACAATTCCATCTTCCAGGAAAGTGGTGAAGAAATACGAAGACAAGCAGCAGAAAAGTGTGCCGTGTGTTGAAGGACAGTATCCTTTTAAAATGTTAGCCCAAGGGTCCGTGAAAGGAAAGGCAACACTACGGGGAATGGAGTCTCTTCAACATACTGTCATGCAGTAATGTTGTCACAGATGAAAATTGACTATTTAAAACGAAATAGCACCTCATATCATAAATCATGGAACAATCGTCTAACAGTGGATACCAACCATGGAAATAAAAAACCATAATAATTGTCTTGCTATGTTGCAGACAACAATCACTCATCCGATGGGCACCCAGAAGTCCTGACATAACACATTGTGATTTCTTCCTGTGAGGAGACATAAGGGGGAACAAGGCTTTCGTCCCCACCCTTCTTCTGTTGATTTAGCGGAACTGAAACAGCTTATCAAGCCGCTATCGATGGACTTGATGAAGATACCTTAGCAGGTGTTTTGGCGGAAATGGATTACCGGCTCGAGATGTCTCTTGTAACTAAGGGCTCCCACACGAAACATCTGTGACTGTCTCTAACAAAACCTAAAATAATTCCAGTCAATTCTGTTACAGGTAACAACTAATGTATTGTATTGTTCTTGTTTTATAGTGCAATGAAACTGTATACTTCTTTTTGAATCACCCTGGAAAGGTATATGTAAAATGTTTATTATTGTAATATAGTTAAGGTTAGGGAGTTTTAAAAGCAGACATGTAAAAAGAATATGTTTTAAAAATCTGCTTTGATAGTATATAGAATTTACCATTAATTTAAACATTTGAAGCTGTAAGACAATTGGTTAATTGATTGTACTCTCTCAGAACCTAAAGGATATATATATTGATGATGAACGCTTATCGCCAACAGCCTTTGTAATTTTGAATCATGGATAAGAGATGAGGATGACATCTGAGCTGTGATACTCCACTCTCCTAAATTCAACGCCACCCTAACCCAAAAGATTTAACATGTATCAGTCTTTCTACAAGTTAGAATGTTAGTGTAACCAGTGTTTGATTATGCAGCTTGACTGAAACATTGTTCGCCAAGAATTTGATTCCACGACTAATTGGCTACAGCAACTTGTTGTTAATTAAGATATTAGTTTGGAGTATTTTTGCAAGACAAACAGAAAAACGTAATACGTAAAAATAAAAAAATAAAATTTATCGCAAAAATGAATAACATTCCTGATTTATATAAGAAAAATAGAACTGCATCAGAAAAAATAATTTTACTGCAGTATTACACCTGACAATGGTGAATCTGGCAACATCTAGGAATGATTTCAGATCTACACACATTGTCAGATGTACAGCAATTACCTAGGAGCTTTTGCAACATCTGCTGAAAGCTCTTCTTCCTTCATTGCATCCAAGTCAGGTATAACAGGAATTTCTGCAAAGCATATTAAAAAAAAACTTACAAACAAAAATTCAAATATAAATCTTATAATTATACTTTTGGAAAGTATGAAAATTTAAATATAAATAAATATCTTGATAACACAATTCTGTATCAGAAATGCACCCCATGTTTACACACGTACAGTGAAATATCCAATTTTTTGTCTGAAAAATTTTATATTAAATACTTTCATATTAAGATATGATCTCATAAAAAAAATTTCTACAACTTTCCTTTTTTAAATAAACTTAAATATCTAAATCTTGATCTAAGACTCTCAATCAGAAATATTTCATTCAAACGATACTTTTTGTAAGATCCTTATGTTTAACTAATGTATCAAATGGATCTAGACAGCAAGAAGGGTTTCAGTCTATTTTGATGGCATGACAATGTAAAATTACAGGTTTTCCCTAACAAAAAAAAAAAGATTTCCACTTTTCTAACTTTTTGTTAATCAATTTTTTTTTAAAAAAGTATATTTTATAATAAAAAAATCAAATAAATACATAGATATTTTCTTTTAACTGCATTTAACTGAAAACTAAAAACTTTGTGCATATGTTATTTTATGAAAAAATTAAAGAAAATGCAGTTATTCTTGTTGTTTTCGGTTTTTAATTTGGAGAAGTATTTTATATAAAGTGAAGCTTTGGGATGAAAAAAAACTGATAACACCTTAATGACGAATGCATAACTAGGGTTTAATGTATCAGAAGTAAATTGTCAAAGTACCATTCCTAACTAAAACGAAAAAATGTTAATGTTCAAAGTGACCTTTCTTACAATCAGTCAACATTAAAAATTAAAAACATACATATGTAGTAAAGAAATAAATAATTATGTATGTATTTAATTGCACAAATTATGCAATAACTAATATCATAAAACTATATTCTTAACCTATAATCAAATAAAAACTCTTTGAAAAACTGACCAATTTTGATCAATTTTTTTTTTTTTAATAAATTACAAAACATCCAAACATTAAAAAATTACAAATAACAAAATACTGTACACACATAAAGCAATTAAATTAATTAAGAACACACAGAATGTAATTTGAAATTGAAAGCAAATATATGTAATCAAAAAAATATATCCTTTTAACCCATTTCTTTATTACACAATAAGATCATAACATCAATATATCACATTATCACATCTTTTTTGGATTTCGTAGTTTCAAAATCTTCAATGAATTCAATAAAATAAAAAATGTTGAGATAAAAAGCTACTTAAATTGGTAGTATAGATAAGAAAATAAATGCTGATATTAGTATTTCTAATGATATTATACTCCAAAAAGCTCTTTTGAGATATATCATTAAAAGTTCAAATGCTTTGTTTTCCTTTAGAATTATGTCTCTATAGTTGTTATAAAGTTCCTGACAGATCTAAATCAGTAATGATTTAATAAATTCATAGATTTGTTTCTTAGCCGATAAATACATTAATCACATAAATGTAATTAGCTTGCATAAGACTAGGTAATACAAAATAGGCATAACAAATAACCAAAATGTTTACCATTTACAGAAAAAAAACCCGCTTTCAAGGAAAATAGAAATATATAAAGCAAAAAATGAAATTACAGTTGGACCTCTGTTTAACGATAACGCCAAATCCCGAAAAAAGTTTGTTATGGGGAAAATTCGTTAAGTAAAGATTCATTTTCAATACACTTCATGTGCTTTGTTCCAGGAAAAAGTTCGTAAAATAGAGAGATTCACAAAATAGAGGTGCGTAAAATGGAGGTTCAACTGTATACAACATATGTAAATACCCAAATATAAAACAAAAACAACATATTTTAAAAATGTTCATAATTTATTTATAGAATAATTTACACACACAGAGATCACAACATTTTAGCTAGAAGCTATGTTTTACCTCCTGAATTCACTGGACTTGTATCCATAATAATTTCCTTTTTTGGTGATTCCCTGAAAAAATTGTTTATAGTATTAAAATTCTAAGTTTTAATAGAAATATGATTTTGCAATATTTTGTAACAAAAAAAAAAGAAAGAGCAATTTAAGTAATAGTTTGCATCATAACAAAATCAAGTTTTAATTTGCTATCAAATATTAATTTGAAAAGTCCCATATGAAAATTAGACACCATTTTCAAAAGTAGAAAAATATTTAGCAATCAGCATTAAGCAAAATTAAGTGGAAGACCAACTGCTTGTTCTTGACTAAACACTCAAGTACGAAACATCATCTACCTTTAAAGATGTTTTGCAAAAAAAAAAAAAAATCAACATTCATTTATTATAAAGAATTAACAAAATATTGTTTCATTTTTTTCAACATAATGGATTTTTCTTTCCATATGTAACAACTTCACATAGCACTATACTTATTTAAAAAACAAATACAAATTTGATTTAAAAAATAATAATTTATTGGTTTAATATTTTATTCATCAGACATTAGTAATACATAATTACAAGTTACACCAAATTAATTTTTGAATCAAATTAAATTTATTCTAAGTTATACAAACCAAAACTTCTAAAAAATTAAAATCTTAAAGAGTAAAAAATCCCTCATTACATGGGTTTCATTCAACTTCATAAAGTTGAGTTTTACAATTTAACTTCTTAAAAACAAAAAACAATTAAAAATACTGAAAATAAATAAAAATTTATACTTTTCTAAAAAGGATTTATTTCAATTTTAAAAAAATAAGACAAACCTAAGAAAGTTCATAGAGCCTCTTCTTAGCCAACTCCTGAAAATAAAATTAATAATTAAGTTACAGTAAATTAAGATGTCCTAGTTGTTTTATTGAATTTCTTATCCCTATTAAGGAAAATAACTCAACTTCACAATGAAAAATAGCTATGTTTCGTTAAATATATATATAAATAACAACAAATACTATAATTTCAGCTTAACATTTTGTATTTATCGAAATATTGTATGAATTATATAATATTGAGTCCTAGAACAAGAAATATAAATTAATATATATATGAAGAAATGTGTTAAGTTTTAATCAGATAATTCAGATATTCCAGCTGTTATTATATATTCAAGAAATCAAAAAAATAACAAAGAGATAAATTATTTTATTGTTATATAATTATTTTATTTTTATTAAACAATTAATGGAATGGAATATTGTAATATAATCTTAGCAGGAAATTTGAAATAAATAATTTTTAGAGCAGTGAAAAAAATTAAATTTTAGTTCTGCA
This sequence comes from Trichonephila clavata, assembly GCA_019973975.1. Taxonomy (NCBI): domain Eukaryota; kingdom Metazoa; phylum Arthropoda; class Arachnida; order Araneae; family Nephilidae; genus Trichonephila; species Trichonephila clavata. Next base: position 165,235 of record BMAO01032998.1, read on the forward strand.
AAAAGGTAATTTTTGAAAGAATAGATACCTTAATTTAACAGTAAACTATGAATAAAGACACAGGTAATAAATCAAACAATAATAAAGAAAATTTAGAATAAAAGTCATTTAAAATTCAAAACATACATAACTTTAAAAAAAAATCCAACGAAAAGTAGTTTTTTTTAAATTTAACTTACATTATTTCTTTAAATTTTTCACACACTGACATTTATTGAATTTAAAGTGAACTTTTTCTCTTAAATTAAGATTTTGCATTCGAAATAAGTCAATGCACATTTTGAATGCCTAAAGATATTTTTTAATCAGTCACAGCACATTATATCTTTAAGTTTACCACAAGATTTAGTTATTCGATATTTAAATTAAAGAAATCAATTAATTGAGAACTTTAAATCATGCTAAACCCTAGATCAGTGGTCTTCAAACTGTATTCCACGGAACCCTGGGATTCCACAAGTCATACCCAAGGGTTCCAGGAGTCACAATAAAAAAATCGAGAAGAAATAAATATGTATGCAAAATGGATTCCGTTCTCTATGAAGCTTGTACAGGTACAAGTATCTTAAGCTCATCCTATTCATTAAAACTGAAAATTTTATTTTTATATAACTCTATTTTGAAACACTGTTTAAGCTTTTATTGTAATATAATAAAAGAATATTAAAATGCTTTATCTTTATATATATATACTTCCTACTAGTTTATGAATATTCCACTGTTTACTATCTCTGGTTCCCCAAGATAATTTTATACTCCATAGTTAGCACAATATCTAGCAAAACTAAACAGTTTTCTAATGGAAAATGCTCCTTTTTACATTTGTAGAAAACAACACGCCTTTGGCAATATTTGATTCATTTCTTTATCTTTATTTTGTTATATACAATACCTTTGCACTTTGTCATACACGACAACAACAACACCTATAATGAAGGAAAGGGAACAACATATCAACAGAGTTGATATTAAAATACAAATATAAGCAGGAACAGTTCCTAAATTTTAGGTTGCAAATTCCTACAAAATACGCTGGATTTCTCACACAGCTATAAACAATTTAATGCCATTCAGAATATTGTGTTTAATTGAAATATATTTCTCAACGTAAATGGCTGCAAAAACAAAGTATAGAAACAAATTGAAACTCAGAATATGTAATGTGATTGCATTTGATCTCAATAGATCTAGACTTCCACAGTTTGGGTGAAAAAAGTGAGCACATATCCTATTTACTAAATATAATGCATGGCTAGGTGACACTTAAATCATAAATAAATATTATTAATGAGTAGATTCTATTTTAAAATACTAGATTAGAATTTTTTAATAATAAATTCAATACTTTTTTAATTGATTCTACATAAAGTACCCATAACATATTGATCTACTATAAATATTATTTTGAGATATATTCTTCGAAGTATGTGTATGGAATGGGGTTCCACAAAAACACTTTCTAGTTCTAGGGGTTCCATGAAAGCACCTTCAAGTTCCATGGGTTGAAAAAGTTTGAAAACCACTGGCCTAGACAATCACACAATTAATGTAAATTTACAAAACACAAACACAGAACATTAATGTAATTAAGTCTTTTTGTAGCAAAATATTTTCAGTCATAAAAATACATTAGATTTGAAACTCAGCCAATTGAATTATTTGTGGTTATTTTTATCACGTAAAATTATAGTTTTATGGGACAATAATCAATGCTCCATTACAAGAATGTTTTGAAAATCATTGTCAATGATGTACAGTAAAATTTTTAAGAAAAGCAAAATTGTGTCTGAAATATACTATAGTAAATCAACGAGTCAATGAAAATCTAACTTATGAGAGTAGATCTTGATATATTATGTATATTCATGTGTTTTCAAAAAATACATTATAACATTCAATTTAAGTATTTTTCACACAATGAAATATTAAAATTTTGCATCATTTATTAAATATATAAGACATGTAGCCAATTTTTCCCCCTAAAAAATGTTTTCAAAAATTTTTTTGAAAGATAATATGCAATTACACAGTAAAAATAATAAAAAATATATGTAAAATAATAGCCTTACTTTTTTCCTGGTGTTCCATCTGACCAGCCTGCTGTCTTTCTTGCACGTGGTGGAGGCTGTGTAGCAGATGTTTCGATAAACTTAAATCACATACAATCATGAGTACAATATATTTACTGTTTGATAAACAAAATAAAAAATATAAAAGAAGAGTCCAAATTCAATATTTTAATCCACATGTCTACAAATTTAGTATTAGATTCGGTTGTCATTTTTCTAAGAATATAACACCATAGAAATTATATTCGTATTTTGCATAATTCAAGATATGTGCATAACACTGGTATCGATTATAATTTATTGTAATTGATATGAAAACACAATTAATGCACAATTTCTGCACATTTTAATTCAAATATAGCCTTACTGAAAAGAGAACTCATCACAAAAATTTCAATTAAAAACTAAAAACAGGGATTATCTTTAACTAATTAATGACCTACACATTGATCCTACTACATAGACGTTAATCATCTCAATATAGAAAATACTACTGTTTTTCGTTTCATGGACACATAACTGCAGTCGTGTTTTAACAAAGCACCTAAGATATCTAAATTCGAAAAACTTAGCAGCAAAAATAAAACTCAAATTTACTCATTAATTTGCATAGAAAAAAGGTAAGCTTAACAAATGAGTAGATCTACTATACAGAAGAAAAAATACTAGATCAGAATTTGGTAGAAGAAAACATTTCATTAGATACAAATGCAGTTTCTCCATAATACACAGTCAATTCAAAAACTATCCAACCTTTCCCATGCACAGTAGAAATTCTAAAGTGGCGTTGCTGTGCACAGAAGGAGACAGCTTAATGCGCTTGCATGAATTTTTCCCTTTGTTCCATTGTAGCAATCGTTTCCAGCAAGCAGTCGAGTGAGGTGTTGTTATACGTGTTCGTCGGATTTTTATTTCTCTAAAGATGATTGAACGACTTGACCAAAGGTGCTGCATCAAATTTTGTCAAAATCAACAATTGGTACGATTCAACAAGTGTTTGGATACGATGCTTTGGGAATGCTTAAGGTGTGGTCTAACCCAGTGCTGCCCGCAGTAGCATAACGGAGAATATTAGGGTCCCCCTGCAAAGTCAGATGTTGGCCCTCAAGTCGGATCTTACAGAGGATTGCAAAACCATAACCTATGGCCCTCCACGTTGTGGGAGTATACGTTACGCCACTAGCTACCTGGCCTCGAGGATCGGTCAAAATTTTATAATTTCATCGCGGCCCACTGAGTGGGAGGGGGACGCTGATTGCTTATATTTTAGAATGTTCTGATTCGATAATTTTAATTTAATTGTATTTAAATATGCCTTCAGAATAAAATTACAGTTGCACCAAAAAATGAATATAAAGTGATTTGACATGGAACATAAAGTGATTTAATATAGAATATAAGGATATTTTAATGGTAAATCACTTAAACCCCAAAGAAATACACCACAGTAAATGAAATGGAAATAATTTAATGTTCATTGGGCGGCCTGATATCATTTCATCCACCAACCAGTACCGGTCCGGGGGTTGCGGACCACTGGTTTAACCGATTCAAAAACGGCCGCACGTCGGTAGAGAGTGACCAGCGTTTTGGGAGGTCACAAGCCACTCGAAGTGCAGCTGTTGTTGAAATGGTGGAAAATCTGATAATGAAATATCGTTGTTTGACCATACAAAAGACTGCTGAACAAAACTAGATCAGTACAGATTCTGCACGCTCAATTTTGTATTATCATACGCAGAACAGCAGCGAAATTTGTTCCCAAGTTTTTGTCAGTAGAACAAAAAAACTCCGTCTTGCACTTGCACAGGACCCTATCAACGCTGAACTTGGTTTTTGCAACTTATGGCTGTTCTCGAAAATGAAAATGCAACTGATAGGATCCCGTTTACAGAGTAGAGATGAAATAATGCTGAACACGACGGCGGAGTAGAACACCATTCCAAAAGAGGCCTTTCAGAAGTGTTTTCGGCAGTGGAAGAAATACTGGGGAAAGCGTGTGAAAGCGCAAGGGGTCTACTTTGAATTTGATATAGGATTCCAATCCCACAAAATAACTAAGACATTTTTTCTTGCCAAAAATAGGATACTTTTTGAACAAATCTTGTATTTTCTATAGTTGTTAAAAAGTCAAAGGTATAATATGCGACTCACAAAGTAGCGAATTCAGCTATTAAACTATTGATAAATGTTCAAGTGAATGAATGTTTATTAATATTGCACTGTAAAGCTACATGAAAGCTGTTGGCGATGAACCTCGTAATTCTGAGCCATTGTCAAGTGATGGGGACGACACTTGAGCTAACACTCCCCTCTCCAAACTACCACATCCCGCCAATGGGAGGACTTGAACACACAAAAGATTTAACTTGCATCAGGTGATTAAATATTAAAATCTTAATGAAAAACACATATGTACTAAAAAATAATTATTTCAACAAGAGAATATTACCTTGGATTCTGCTGCAATAAAATTAATTCAAATCAGGCTACATTTTAAAGCATTTTAGGAGAAAAAATTAAAGAAATATTTGGCCTTTTTGAAATATATGAAAAAGAATTATCTCAAAACACATGCCCATGATAATTAAAATTACATTTTCACAAGTCACAGTAATTTAATAATTTAATGTCAATACTATACAAAAATATTCAAGCAATTGGCTACTGTTAACAAATTTTAAAGTAAAAATTTTACAAAACTTAATTACATAAGACATATATAGAAGACAGACAAATTTAAAAGACCTATAATTACCGTATTTACTCGATTCTAAGCGAGCACCACAAATTCTAAAAATGTTTTCATGAAAAAGTGTTGCCATAGATTCTAAGCCACAATCCCAATTCTCTACACGTTTTTGAGAAAAAAAATAAAAATAGTGTAAAAAGTTCAATATCCGATACTTAGGAAATTTTTTTAAACATTTTTAACGATAAATAATAAGAATTTAACAATTAATTTATTTTACCAGTATTAAAAACTTTCAAAATTACACATACATGAACCTATAATTACTCTAACCCTCAGTATCATGACTCGAAAATGACTCGTCACTCCCACTGCACAGCTGATTTCGAAATTGGTGCCAGCGTCGCCATTTTCCTACATGGTATCGTCTTCCGTGCCATCCAATGCACTTGTTATGTAAGATTTTTTTTTAAAGAAAGCATTTTAAAAGAATATAAAAGACTGTTGAACACTTACAAGCAAAAATTATATGTTTTTGTTTATGCCCTCGACGTGTATTTGTTTTATCCGTGTAAAATTTTCAGTGGCCGCTGCTCTGTTTCCGTTTTTTTCTCCTGCATATAAAATAGCTTTCTTTTTCATACTTGCGTTATAGCGAACTCGTCTTGGTGCTATTACTGGATGTCATTGATGTTTAGGTGATTAAAAGAAAACGTACACAAAAAAAATTCCTCAATAAGAGCAGACAACAATGTTTAGGATAGACTGAATACTGGAGATAAACTGCGAAATGGGATAAGTCATCGATGCAAGTGGCCAGAATGGACGGTTACACTTTTTTCTTTTGAAAGAGGTGGAAATTTATTTTCTTCCCTCCAACAAATGTTTTGCCTTTGATTCTAAGCCACGCCCGATTTTCAGTAGCTTTAACACTGGACAAATAGTGCGGATTAGATTCGAGTAAATACGGTAATAAAACAAATGAAATTAGAAAAAAATACATAATATTTACTAATAATAAAATTTATTTCACCTGAGTAAAAAATGAAACTATTTTAACAGTTATTGTTAAATATAAAATGTTCTTCTTTACTTAAATAATTAATAATTTTCATTAAAATTTTACATATTAAAAAATTATAGCAAAATAAATAAAAATCAGCATGTGATGTAAAAATAACAATTAACTAATGCATTAATAAATGACAGAACAAGTATTGATTTTATTTACCTCGGATGAAAAGTCAGAAATAAAATCAAGGGAAACATCTTGCTTTCTGTCCGATCTTGTATCAGACTGAAATATTTAATAAAAACCTACATAACGTAACAATTACAACTTGTACTATTTTGAAGAAACGTTTTATTAAAAAAAAAGGCTCTGGTCATTTGAAAACAAATTCAAAAGATGAACATATTTAAAATAAACCAAAATATAAAAAATTAAACAATATTCAGCTTCTTAATTGAAATTACATCAAATGCCTAAAATTAGTCAGTAGTAATGCTGAATATGAAAAATTTAATTTAGAAGAAAACAAGCAATAATAAAAAAAATTAATCCCAAACAAAATCAGTATGTTGTTATATATGCTGTTATATATTGTAAAAATATATTGTTGTTCATGTTATAATATATTCAACAATCGTTTTGAAGTGTGTGCAAAATCATAAAATAGATTTGTTATTATAACATTACAATAAATACATCACAAGCAGTATACTGAATTATTTTTGAAAAGATGGAAAATATTTGATAAACATCATAATTGGCAGAAGTATACAAAATAAAAGGCAACACATTAGAATGCAAGGTTTATTTCAAAAAGTTATAAATATATTTATTTCATCAAAGTTAATTTTCTATGATAATTATACAAACAGAAAAGAAAGTTGATAGAAAATCATAAATCAACTGGAGATCAGTATGAATCAAGACAAATTTTTTTTTTTTTCCATTTTATTCAAGTTCCCCTCCCCTTATGGATAACATTCCAACACCATTATAATAAACAGATCAATGTCAAAATCTTGTTGTCATTTACTAAAAATTTGAAGTTTTGTCAAGAACCATATATACTGCTAAAAATAAAATTTAAAAATAAACTATATACAAATCATTAATGTATCTTTTATATTTTTATGCAACTTTCTCATATATAAATTCCTTTACATATTCATTATTGATATATATTATCTAGAACATGACAGATTTTCCAAAATCATTTTGAAATTCAATAAGTGATTGAGAAAAATCAAATGTATTTTTCAAGTTATAGCTGTCAGTCATCTTCATATCTGAGCTTAATTTGTTTTTATTTCAAAGTAGAACAGAATTACTTTTTATAACAGTCATACATATAAATTATTAGTCATAAACAAATTACAAAATGTTCTAAAATCTTTAACTCCTCACTAAGAAATTCTTTTGAGGCCAAGGTCTGCAAGTTTGTGTTTATTTCCCATAAGGAGCTGGTTTTGTTAAAACAACTTTCCTTAAGAGTGGGACAAAAATAAATGTGCTTCTTTAATTGAGTATTATATTTATGTTGTTGAGGTACTGTAACATTTATAATAAGGATAATTATATTGTTATGTGAACCTGTTCCTAACAGATCATGGAAAAAAAGGCATCTGCAGAGCAGGAATTCAAAAGAAGTCTTCTGTTCTAAAGAAACCTTTTTCAATAGTATTAAATAAATCGCTTCTATAAAAGAGTTGGATATAAATATGATTGCACATAATTTCTATGTCTTTCATCTACATCACAAATATTGCACTTTAAGTCACTGCATTGTAAAACTACACTGAAACATATTGAAGTTATTTTCATTATAACATTAAGTAAAATCTTTAATTATGCTTTTAAAATTTAAATGTAATATAAAAAAGTTATTATACATGAATACTCCATATCCAATAATGAAAAGTTTTCTTTTTTTATAAGCATACAAATCAGAAATTTTTTTTCCATATTTCATTTCCAGTTTACTGAGAAGAAATGTGAAGACTTCAGTTTCCTTAAAACAACCAAAAATATTTTCCAAGTATGTTTTACAATAACATACCAATTGTTTTTCTATTGAAACCCATACACAAGATCAAGTTTTCTTATTTGAAATTTTAGAAGTTTAAAAAATGAATGCTTGGCTATACTTGTGCGTCACACACATCCCATAATACATGACCTTTTTTTCTATACAATTTTAACACAATCTTGGCTTTTTTGCTTAAACCATAATTAAGGATTCAAAATTAAATTGCAGTATTTCAGAGGCAATTATCTTATTGCTCGTGCATTCTTCAGCTACATTTGCTAATAGATTTAACTATAAATACCCTATGTTTAAAAATAGCAGAAAATCAATGAGCAACTCAATTGTGTATATTTTTAATGAATATTTATTGACCGTAAAATCCGGTGTTTAACGTGCACCGTCGTATAATGTGCATCCCCTTTTTTGCAAAGAAACCTGAAATGTGCATGCACAATGCTCTTATGTTTTGAAATCATTTATTCAAGTTATTATTCAAAACTTTTGAAAAAAATAGTATACTTCTAGAACTACAACTCTTTAACTTCATAAGGAATGTTATTTCGTTTAAATAAACAGTATGTAGGCATATAATTTTTTTCTATGCTCATTGTTTATATTTTTTTTTAAAGCTCTCCTTTTTATACCTGGTGCATAACATGCATCTATAAATCTCAAGCTTATTTTTTGTGTTAAAAGTGTGTGCTATGCGCCAGATTTTATGGTAAGTACCTTTTCTAGAAGCTTCGAAATATCAATACAAATTTTTGAGTTACTCGTAACTGGAGTGAAATTAAAGTGCTTTGAACATTGTTTTTAAAAAAATATATTACATAACAGTTTTGAATATATTAATAATATACGAGTTATCAATTTATTAAAATATATATATATAATGTACTATATTTTCTATTTTCTAACTCTAAGAAAGAACAGCCATTTGTTGCCTCAAAGTGAAAATTCAGAATACTGAGCAAAAACTTAATTTGAAATTAGTTAACGTCGATATAATTATATTTTGTTGGATGTTATTATTATAATGTCTTATAATTTGTTTTCCTTAAAAAAATCTGTAAATTTATCAAATATTTATCAAGATATAAAGCATGAGGAACCCAATAAATACTTTTACAGAAATTATTTTGGATATGATCCAGACTAACAAGAGAAAGGCCAATATTTCCCAAGATTGTTAAAACTTTGGGATTATTGTAAGGATTAATAAAATACAAAAAATTCACAAATGTTGTAAAGAAATTTAGTTTAAAATGTTTAATGCATCACAATAAAAAATATAATTAATACTTAAACATTTAATAATAATGAAATGTTTTCCTTCAGTCATAATTATAATTTGATCAAACTATAAATAATAAAAAAATTAAAACTTTAAAAAAATAAAACCAAAAAAATAATGATTAAAACCCCTAATACAAGAATAGTAAATCATAATCAGCAAGATTTATGTGAACCTTTCTTTTGCAGTTTCTTAAAAAAAGTACACAGTGAATTTTTTTTTTTTTTTAACATTATGAATACTTTTATAAAACTGATAACTAAATTTTAATCTATATAATATTTTGATTATTTACTTAATTTTAAACTTTTCTTAAAATAAGAAACAATATATTGCTTTTCATTAAAATGATCAAAATGAATACCTATGGTAATTTGTCAACACTTCATCTAAGTGAAGCTTAAAATTATATTCCAGAAATATTAATCAAACATTTCATGATTTTATTCAAAAAAAAATTGTTTCAAAGAGTTTATAAAATAAACTGCATGAGAGTTTAATTTCTGCAACATGTTTACAGTACAATTTTTCAATATCAATATGAAACTAAAATGTTTTTTAATTGATAAATTTTTGCTAAAATGTATGTAAAGTACAATGGACAATAAATTTAATTGCAACTAAAAGGAAAACAAAGACATAACTGTTGAATGGAAAGTATTTAAAGTGATATAAATTCTAGAAAAGTTATGTTTCATGTTGTTCACTGTATATATATCAAAGCATAACATATGGATTATAAATTAATGATCACAAAAAAATACAGCTAACATGACAAACTAGACAGACAGTTAAAATCTTGATTTTGATTATGAAATTTTTATCAAAACTTATTTTGCATAAATGAACATGAATTTTGGAAATTTTCTACATTTAAATAAATCTTTCAGAAATATACATTAAAAATACTTTCCAATTATATACTTTTATTCAATACAACATATATGGGCAATGCTAATACAAAATACTAGCAAATCTGTATTATGTATTAGCTAAAAACTAATATAACATAAGTAACTAAATTTCTTTTTATAGAGCAAAAGCCATTTAGAACTTTTTTTAAGTATGATACAGATTTGGCAAGTCTATAAAAAATGCCAGATCAAGACATATATAATATGATATAAAACACAATTTTAAATAATAAACAAATTACAAAAAATAACTTAAACATATCATAAAAGAGCAAACTGATTTATCCTAATGATAGTTATTTTTCCAGTTTAAAAAAATGAAACTAAGTTTTCACATTTACTTACTCTTCTTATAGGAGTTTCATTAAAATCTAAGTCATCATCAAAATCCTCCATTTTAGAGTTCTTCCTTTTTACTTCATGTAGCTTATCCTCTGCTTTCTTATCTTCTTTCTTACGACTTTTCAAAGAAAACTAAGCACAAAAAATAAAAGAAATAAAAATCTATGATCACAATATTTGTAAATCATGTAAGTGTTTAAAGCTATATTTATATTAAAAAAATTTAGAATTATATTTTTTTTTCTAAAATACTTCAAAAATATTCTCACTTTTTTAAAAAATCTTTTAATGATAAACTAGAAGCTGTAAGTTAAAATATCAATAAAATTTCTCTAAACCCCTTAAACTAAACTCAGTGGGGCAACAGCCTGTGAGGGTCAAGGCCTACTGTGTGCATCTCAGTTTTCAAGACTTTGGGCACTGAGGTGCTTGAGTCGATGTTCTGGTCAGGTGATCAATCTGACACAAAAACCCCAGTGTTTAGTTCCCAAGCAATCTTGGTAGTCATTTATCAACTAACTAAAGTGATAAAAGGCTGAGTCAAACTTGACCAACCTGAGACTTGAACCCCAAACCTGTGGCATGGAAGCGTGATATGAGGGCGACTGGGCTTATCACATCCCCTTTAATGTACTCATAAAGGAATAACTATGAGGTTTACATTTTTCAATTGTGATATGAGGGCCACTGGGTTTATCAGACCCCTTTAATAACACTTTAATGTTACTCATAAAGGAATAACTATGAGGTTTACATTCTTCAAATTAAGTTTTTTACTAAATTTTCTCTAGCACTTTTAAGGAGATATAATACTATTCACAATATCAGGATATCCAATATTACAGTCAAAGTACAAAAACACACACAGCAAATCCATACATCAAAAAAAATATTCTTTAATAAAATCAATACAGAAATATTTATATCATCAAGTTCAGTTACATTCCAATATCGTATTCATATTCAGAAAATGTCTGAAAATTTTTAATAGCTTGCCCCCAACACACTATTATTCAACATAGATTCATTCCAGTTTTTGAAAAGAATATGACACAAAAGCTGATAGAAAGGGAGGACAAACATGTATCCTCCTTGGCTATTAATAAAAAGTAAAGGCATTATGCATAGTGATAAATGTTTTATAAATATATCATGTTTTCAGTTTTTAAGATGACATCTTGAAAGCTAAGATATACTTGAAGGTAATCTTTAAGATAATCTTGATATAGTTTTTTGAAAAGTAGGAAATCATAATTCTATATTTCCTTCATTATAATCAAGTTCAAGTCCAACTTACCCAATTTAATTTGATAGATAAAAAGAGCAAGAGAAAAAAGAATACATCACAATAATACTTCCCTACACAGTATAAGTTGCTACATTCATGCTATTTTATCTTTAAAATAAATCACCAACTTAATGTAAAAAAAAGTTAATAAGTTACAAATATTAATTATTCCATTAATAACAGCAGCTAAGTATTCCCCGTAACAAAGAGTAAATAGCATCTTTATTCATCTCCTATATCGGGTGTCTCAGCAACCTATGGCGCATGTGCCAGATTTGGTTCGTAGTACAATTCTCATTGGCCCTCTACAAAGTAGTCAATTTTTTTGAGTGGTTGAAAGTTGATATTTTTGAAATGAAGCTTGTTGAACTAACATCCTCAAAATTATGGAAAGTAATCTTTATGGAATTATGAAAAAATCTGGAAGATAACTAATGATACATTGATAGCAATTTAAATTGTTGGGTGGCATTACTGAAGATATTTAAGTGCTTGAAGAAAATTGCATTAACTGTATGTTTTCTGTTTTTGGTTCCACATATCGATGTAAGCAATTTTTTTCCTCTTATGAAAAATTTTTTGAGTCTGCATAAAAGTTGTTTAACAGCTGAATGTTCACAATAGAGAGAGAGTGTCAAATAGAAAGTTACAAATTATACCCCTGATATTGCGATATTAAGTAGAGATTTACAGGGACAAGTTTTTTGCACTGAAATTTTAATCTTTTATTTAACTATTTTGCATGAGCACTTACACTTTATGTTGTTTGTTCCTTATTTTTGTAAATATGTTTAACCCATTCAAGACCATGATCACATATATGGGATCCCTTCAGGGAACACAGAGTCATATTTAAGATTGTGTTCTGTCCATTCTCAGGCTCACAATCATATCAGTGTGATCTTAATTTGGAATTTATGAAATTTGGAATGATTATAAACTATAAATTTAGGCATATTTTATTACAGTAATGATTTTTTTTAAGAATTTTTAAATGAAGTTAAGCTTACCTGGAAAAATTGCCTGGTCTCGAACGGGTTAAAAAATACAGAGAATATGTACAATTTTAATTTTTTTGTTAAAGGAATAGCCATATTTTATGTTGGTTTAAATGATGCATAATTAATCTATACAAATAATAAAATTGAAGTGTCTGTTTGTAATTTCAAATTAGCAGCTTTTTATTTAATGCACTAAAAGTATATACGGTACTCATAACAAAAAACCAATTTTTAAATTTTTGTCTGTCTGTCGGTCTGTCTGTCTGTCTGTCTGTTTGTTCCGGCTAATCTCGGAAACGGCTGGTGCGATTTTAAAAATTCTTTCACTAATGGAAAGCCACATTAACGGGAGTAACATAGGCTATATTTTATTCCCGTATTCTTACGGAACGGAAACTATACGGGTGAACGTGAACTGAATGCCAAGATGAACGCCAAATTGAACGCCAAGCTGAGCTAATGAAGTCTTTGTTTTGGTTACTGGCGACCGATACTCTTCATGAGACATAACAGTGTTACGCGCACATGATAATACGCTGACACGTGCCATAATTTTTTTATGATAGTTATCTCACTTTCAGTTAAGTAGAGCATCGGCTGTTTCGGATGCACTTTTAAAATAATAAATCGAGGCTTCATAAGTAAAAAGCAATGCAAGAAACAAAAAATTGATAAGTTTACGGTTAGTTTTAATCTTTTTTTTATTTTTATTTACATTTTTAGTCACATTTAAACAATAGTTATTATAATCCCAATCTATATCTATACAAATAAATAAAATTGAAGTGTCTGTTTGTAATTTCAAATTAGCCGCTTTTTACTTAATGCACTAAAAGTATATACGGTACTCATAACAAAAAACCAATTTTAAAATTTTGTCTGTCTGTCAGAATATAAACAGATATATTTATAAAACATCATGAAATACCAGCGAAGCGGGAGGGTAACGGCTAGTATATAATAAAACTATAGATCTGTATTTTTAAATTCTATTCCCTAACTATGCATGAATTGCAGCAGGAACCAAATTATTTCAAATATTTTCTACTGTGTGGAACCTTGAATCTTTCTGATAGATTGGTTTGACAAACCGAGGATACAAGGTTGCTGATTTCTGTCCCTATCATTAAAGCTTTTTTCTAGAAAAAATTATTCGAACTATAAATTTATATCATATAATCAGTTTAACTAAGTTTTCTATTCATTCTAAATTTCTCAACAATTATTATAAATTTAGTTCTTAATCTATTTACAACATTTTGTGGGTGGGTGTATTTCAACAAAAATTGTTTGAATTATTGATTACCAAAATTGAAAATGAAAAAAGTCTAAGCTAGGAATAAAAAAGATGTATGCAAACAAGCCAGCTTCAAATATAAATTTCCCCAAGCATAAAATTTACATTTCTTTCATGATATATATATATATGATGCAACATTTGTAAAATTACCTTTTATCCAATTTAATTCATCAGCTCATTCAATATTTTTTCAAACAGAAGCTAAGAGAAAATGACTGTCCAAATTGACATGAACAGAAAAGCATATATATATAATGTTTTTCAGAACATATGCATCAGGAAATAACTTAGTTAAATGGTAAGAAAAGAACTTTCGGTCAGGGGGTAACATGAGTTTTGCAAAATTAAGTACCACTCTCTTATTAGATTTTTATTTGCATATATTGATGCACAAATTCATAATCTATAGACATCAGTGGCACATACAAGGGGGGTGTCCTTGGGGTCCAAACACCCCCAAAGTCCTTGAATTTGTTTCAATTGATGATAATTCTATATGTGTATATATAACGTAAAATTTAATAAATACTTGTAATTAACAATTTATTTTATTAATTGATGCTAATTATTAATTCAATAATTTATTTTTTACTGTTTTTTGTTAACAAAATCAGAAGAATCAATTAGTGTTGTCTTGAGGTATGATACTAGTTGGAGGACTTTCGACCATGGACTCCCCCCTTGAAAAAATTTTGTGTGCTCTACTGATAGATATCAATCCATTGTATCAGGCTCTAAAATGAAAAAGAATAGCAATCAAACACCACAATACATAATTCTAGACCTGAAAACTTCCAAATAACTAATTTTTTTTAAAGAGCACAAAAGTAGCATTAAGGATCACAGTGCTTATCCGGTATTGATTGCATCTAGAAACATTTAAAGAGTATTATGTATAGCAGACTCTATTGATTCACAAACAAAATCTTCTCTATCGCATCTCTATTAAAAAAAAGGACTAGTAAAAAGTTTGCTTCATTTCATTTAACCAATCCTTCATTTTATTTTTCAAATCCTTCTTTAGATACTGGCATGAAACCTGCCATTTCCACATATACACACTTAAGATTTGGGGGGGGGGGGGGTTACAATTTTATCGGGTATATTTTATATACTCATATGTGTATTTTTACGAAGTATACAAATTCATATCAACCACGTTGTGATCTGTTTTCGTAGAATATTTCACTTTGTGATTAGAACGAAGTGTTGGCGAAGACAGGATTAAAATATTTAATAATTCATTAAATTATTTCATGAAAACAAATAGGAAGAGATGCCGAAAGTAAAATATTTAAAAACCGTCTACAATCCTTAAAAGTAAAATTGAATTTTTCAAACAAAACTTACCAACATTTTACAAATATTTGCAAAGTGCGTTTACTATGGTTACTATAACAACACAATGGCATGGAAGACAACTGTTGCCAGATTATTACAAATAAAATGCGATGTAATAAAATACATTTCTTTCAATAAATTTTGAGCATGAATTCTTTATTTCAAAATTAATCTCGTACCAAAACAATTTTACAATCTATTGGCGATGGACTTCGTAAATTTATCCATAGTCAAGAGACAAAGATTACATCTAAGCAAATTCCATACAATATGTACTTTTTATATATATTCATTCTACAAAGAGTTGACTAAAAATGCATAATACTCTTTTTGTTGCTGCTGTGAAAGTCTACAAAAAGTGAATGACTGTATGGTTAATGAATGAATGTAAATTATCAGTACCGAGAATGTAGTTTCACTTTGCACAGGCTCAAAACTGCAAGACTACTCACCAATAGCCCTCGTGCTGCTTCGAAGTAAGAAGTTAATAAACAATCAATCAATGACCGAGAATACGGTAATGCCTGATTTTCCCAAAGAAGGGGGGCGGGGCTTTTGGTTTTTGTAGCGGTTTAGAAATTTTAGAGTATTCTTGAATATTCTGACATGAAAACATTTACAAATTAGGATGTACAACAGTTGTCACTAGCAATGCCATATCGTTTATATGTATTGATTTAATGTTAATTAACGTTACACTTTGAAGAGAGAACATGAGCTAATAGCACCGAAGCTTCTAATTTTAAGCTATTGAAAGTAACGAAGAGTGGGAACACTATCTGAGCTGTTAGATGTCCCACTCTTCGTTAATGCATACTTTAAAGGACCTATCGCTTAGGTCCTTTTAAGTTATCGCGACCTTTAACTCTGTCAAGTAACAGATTTAAAGTATGCATTAATCCTTCTAAGCGATAGGTCCTTCGTAGCAGCAGGACATGAACCCACAACTCGACAAAAACAATGCCAGCCATGAAGTCACAAAATGATCACTCGGTTACTGTGCTCATCGGTTATATAGAAGCCAGGGGTAAAATATGATTTGATTTGATTTTTAACTAACGACGCATAACGCAAGAGCTATTGGCGATGGACTTCTCAATTTTGTACCTCGGTCAAGTGACGAGGGGGACAACTGAGCTGTTACCCTTTCTCTAATCTTCCACAAACCGCCATTGGGATGACTTTGAGCCTTGACAGATTTAACAGAAGACCTACATCTACACAGCGGGTCTTCAGAGACGCCAGAACTTGAACTCACAACTTGACAGCAACAAAGCTAGTGGCGAGTTTGCGACTATAACCACTTGGTTACGGCAGCCATAATGGGAGGCTGAAACCAGTGCCTATGTACATGAGCTCCCGTAATCTTCAATCCTTAGACAATATTAATATTTCTTGTGACAACATGCCGATGATGAGCATCAAGGACTCGAACGCAAAATTCGACAACGCCAACCACAAGTTCGCTATCATCTTGGGATAACATTTAATGGAGATAAAGTCATTTAATTAATTGAATTGAATTAATCTTTAGAAAGAGACGATTCAATATTTTAATCAAATGAATCTTTAATGTAATTGATTTTTTTTTTTATTTCTTTTTTCGTGTTATTTGTAATTGATAAATGCATGCTTTTAATTTTTAAGTACAACACAAAGACACATGTTTATTTAAAACAGGGGTGGCCCACCCGTGGCACGGTGGAGTTGTAATAGTAGCACGCGAAGATTTATTGAAAATTTTAAAAATATAGTAAAAAATTTTTAAAAAAATTTACAATTTTATTGAAATGCGGTTGTTTTAGACAAAAAAGAAACCCTCACATATTTTTTTAAATACGCTTAATTAATTAAATTACAGAAGAAAATCATCATGTGGAGAATACTATTCAATGTTACGTGCGTTGGCTTTCCAAAGGAAAGTGCACTCATGAGATTTTGGAATTTCAGGAAGCGTGTCTTAAACTATCTGGAAGAAAACCATGAACTGCCCGGTAAGTGCTTGCTACTCAAGAATAAAGACTGGATGTATGATCAAGTTTTTCTTACCGATATTAGGGATATTTTAGTAATTTAAATTTAAGATTACAGGGTAAAGATTGTATTTTTCCTACACTTATTGTGGTCTCATATCTTTTGTAAGCAAACTTTTGAATTTTTTGTTTCTATTTTGAAGAAAAAAGAGTAACATGTTTAACTATATAATGCAGTAAATGTCTATCAAAGTTAATAATGCTTCGAGCTATAATAGATTTAAAAATTTAATATTAATTTTGTAGGATTCATTCAGTGCTACGTTGGATGATTTTTAAGAGGATAAAAAATGCTGATCTTTTGAAAAATCCTGTTTCAATTTCTCTACAAAACGTTAATTATTACCCACCAGAAATCCATAACAAAATTTTAATCTTCTGTACCATACTAAGACTGAAAAAAGAAAGTACAAAGAATTTATTTGAATTTAAGTGATCCAAATTATATTGAATGTTGAAAATTTGAGCCGACATGTAGTTTTCCAAATTTACACGACAAGCCCGTCAGATATTGTTGTAGTTTTGGATCAACATTTGTTTGTGTGAACAAAAATTTTCTATTACAAATTCTATAACTTATTCTATTTTCTATTGAAAATTAACTGATACACACCAAAAACAAATTAATTTTGTTAACATCTTTAAGAACTAATCCTTACAAATGATTGGTAAGAAAATTACAAATTCAAAAGCCACATTAAGCAAGTGCTGACTGTTTAATAATAAATTAGAATTAAAAGTTTAAAGTTACTCATTTTTATTGTGTACCTAAAAAAGTTTGTAAAAATCAAGTAAAAAATTTATTAATAACAAAACTTAAGTATTTATTATATTATTTTTAAATTTTTCCAACTTGGCTTGCATAAGAACCCCAAAAGCCAATAAATAATATTTTTTTCACTTTTTTATATCCTTTTGTTCGTTGGAAAAGTTGGAAGTGGCATGCATAATGATTTATTATCAAATAGTGGCACTCTTACCAAAAAGATTGGCCACCACTGATCTAAAAAGAAACAAAATATATTTTTCCTAATTGTACTATATTTGTGCAGTCAATTTGCACTCTTATATTCTTACATATAATCTAATCCATATTTACATAAACATTATATTATATAAAACTGAGGTTATAGATTTTAAAATATTTCATTTGTGTGTGTGTGTGGGTTCACGCACAGGGACCACCTAGCAGGTGTGCAGCGCGTGCACCGCACGTGAGCGTCCAAGACAAGGGGCGGCTGCAAGCCGCATTTCTGTTAATCAAGCAAAAACTTTTACGAATTTCTCAAAATAAAATTTACAATAAGTCGAATAAATACCTTGAATTTTAAAGAGTTATTAAAAATCAAAGTAAGTCCCTATTTCACGATAGCAACGCATAGTTTAAGAAAAATAGAATGTTAATGCACAGTGTGTTGGTCTACATTTTCCAATAATATCTATTCTTTACACACATCCTTCATTTGATAGCAAAATTCATGGTAGCTTTTTCAATACCGCAATAGAAATGATTTTCTTGCTCATGACTGGCGGTGCACTGTGAATCGATGCTTAACAAAATCGTCTCAAATATGATTTTTGCGAAAGTTGCTTTATGAAAATATCTAATATGGTCAATATTACATAAGACATAGGAGTGTTTAAATTCAATATGCATTGGGGGAAACTAAAGTTTCCAATCTAGTAAAAGCCTTACAATTTAGAAAAACAAAACAGAGGAAAGAAGTTTTTTGTTTGTCTATTTGCATTTTTATTAATGTTTTACTTTCCTACAGGTAGATGAGTTAATAACGTCAACTTTAAGTATTAGTCAAAATATGAAAACTCTCTAGAGGGGTGGCGCATTAGGTCTTTGCACGTGGGTGGCCGACATCCTAGGATCGGTCCTGTTTGGGTTGATGTTATTTTTTATTGTATTATTTACTTATAAATTTCTATTAGGTTAAAAGTTTTATTTTCTCTTTTAGATTAAAATCTTATTTTATGTCGTATTTTTTATTTTCTTTGCGAGATGTAACCAATCTATCCTTCATGAATAATAGTAGTCGTGACAGCCAAGTGGTCATTGCACGAACTCGTGGCCATTGTTATTTCTGTCGAATTGTAGGTATGAGTTCAAGAACCACTGAGGATCCACCATGTAGAAAGAATTGATGCACGTTAAATATGTTCACGATTAAAATTCTCACACTAGCAAGGCGTGGAGGTTTGGAGAGTGGATGCCAGGTCAGGTTTCGTCGCCATTGACCGTGGTTAAAGATTATGAAGTCCGTCGCGTGCGCCAATAGCCCTCGTATTGCTTCTAGGTGCGATGCTATGTATTAGACCTTACATATGGGAGTTATCATATGAAAATATTTCATGAGTTTCACTGACTATTCCATCCTGGGATTAGATAAACAATTTAATTAATTTCCTCAAAATTTATTTTCCAGAAAATTGAGAAAGATGTCCAGAATAGGGTGAAATTCTGTGTCAAATATTTAAAACACCTCGTCTCGACTCTTGGAGAATATAACAAGCCATCACTTAGATTCTCAAAAGTACGTATTCATCTTGGTGGCCCATAACTACCACAAAACAATCGCATCCGCTGTCTAAAGGGCTAAATTGATAAAAGAAATAGACGGAGAAACTATCCCCCCCCCCCTAGAAAAAACACAGCAGGAATTGTAGAGAATGTTTTCTACTGCAATTGGTGTTAGCAAGATTTGGTATAACCCTTACACACCTATTTGTTTTTATCACGACACATTCAATTTTTCTCTGAAATACTTCACAACGTCAAATATCTGCTATATTAAGCTCTCCCATATTATAACTTGTCATCTGCAGTGTAATTATAAAGTAGAAGGACTTTGTAGATTCGGGGTGAGCATTACGTCGATCGCGATCGACCTGTGGACCGCCAAGACGTTTTAGGGTGACCGCCTAAAAATTTTACCAGTTAATAATTATACGGAAAACTCAAGATTGGCTGACAGTACACAGACTAAGCTTTCTACTGACTATAACTACAAAAACTAACTTCAGATAAAAATATTTTTTTCTTTAATGTATTTTGAATTGTTTCATAATAAATGTATCATTTGATATAATTATATTTAAGGCTATTATTAAGTTTGTATCGCGTTTTGCTTTAAACGTGGTTTTAAAAGTGTTGTTTTTTTATTTTAGTTCTGTAGGTAAGTACATATTCCATACTTATTATTAAGTTATAATAATAACCTCTCTCTCTTTTCCACACCTACGACTTTGGGCAATAGCGTACACAAGAATTTTTAACGGGAAAGAGATCAAGGGTTGAAGGATTGTAAGGAATAAAAAACAGCAAAAAATAAATTATTGAATAAATAATTAACATTAATAAATAAAAAAATTACTAATATCAAATACTTAATTACATTTTACGTACTATATACATGTAACTATAATGAATCGGAAGAAAATGAAGGGTTATGAGATGGAGGGTCTGGACCCGTGGACCTGCTTCCCACCTTTGTGTGCGCCATTGACACTGGGTGGACCGCAACTCCTTGAAAATATCAGAAGTAGCCCGCAATCTGGAAAAGTCTGCCCACCCCTGTTGTAGATCAATAAATGTATCTTTAAGAGCCTATGACAATATAACACTTTGAGTAAAAAGTTACGGATAGCTTTTTTTTTTTTTCAAGGAAAAAATGATTCATTCAACTTAGTTTAAAAAAAAATTTTTTTTAAAGAAATCTCAAAAACTTATTAAATATTAGATTGTAACTTCCCCCTCATTCACTCGCAACAGTAGAGTGCACGAATTAAAACAAAGTTATTCTGATTCAGATCATTTAAAAAGACAAAAATGGGATTGACAGAAAGGAAGTTCTTTCTCATTAAAGAAGAGATATCTTTGAACTATTCTTGTAGAAAAAAGTTGTTTTATTTAAAAAAAAAATACAAAAATATTTAAAGCAGGGGCTTCAATCGTAGTAAAGAGCCAAACAATTATATACAAGGGGTGATCAAATGAAAAGGTACGAAACGACACGGTGGGTACAAATATAGACTTTATTCAAAATATATACCATAGGCCTGAGCACAACGATCCCACTGATGAACAAGCCGCAGGATTCCTTGTTCCCAGAATTCCTGTGGCTGTGACGAGACCCAGTCCTTCACAGTGTCCTTGAGTACGTCGTCCGAGTTGAAGCGCTTTCCTTTCAGGTGTTTCTTCAGTGGACCCAACACATGGAAATCGCAGGGTGACATGTCCGGACTGTAGGACGGATGGTCCAACGTCTCCCATTGGAACTTGTCCAGTTCCATTTGTGTGACTCTGCAGACGTGTAGACGCGCGTTATCATGGAGCAGAACCACACCCTCCGTGAGCAGCCCCGGTCTTTTGTTCTTGATGGACCTGCGTAGGCGTCGGAGTGTCTCACAGTACACATCGGAGTTAATGCTTTTTCTGTGCTCGAGTAATTCTGTGCTCGCATCATTTGGACGCCGCTTTTTATAAGAGCCTTTGCTCTCTCCTGCGCATGCGGGCACCCGCGCATGATCCGATTCCAGTCAGAGTCTCCAATGGCATCCCGAGATGCCTCGCTACATTCTCCCTTGGCGGAATATGCAAATATTTAACTGTTTCATTTTTATGTCGTTTCGTACCTTTTCATTTGATCACCCCTTGTATATATATATATATGATAAAACTAAACTGTAAATAAAATATAAAATAAATGAGAGAGAAAAAGATCAAAGCTTTCAAAAGCTGGATTTAAAAATAACCAGTGGTGCACACAGGACTTTTTCAAATGGGGAGGGGTCTAAAGTCCACCATTCTTGTATCATATCCCAATATGCCGCCGCCAAGTAGATTCTTTTGATTTTATCGATTGTTGGGTATTAAAAACAGTAAACAATAAGTTAATGAATAAAAAATGAGCATAAATTAATGAAATAAATTATTAATAACTAAATAATAATTAATAATAATTTGTTAAATACTGTTTAATATGTTATTTTAATTTTACGTGCTATGTACATAGGATAAAATCAATCGAAAAAAAATATCAAGGGTGATGGGGGTGGCCCGTAATAATAGTTATTCACAAGTAGCTATCATAAATTAAAAATATTTTTAAAAAAATGTAGTGCTTTAAAAAATTTTATTTTATTTTAGTTTTTAAAATAAGTAGCAAATAAAAAAAATATGAATAATTTTGGTAAATAAAAAATATTCTTAAGCGATGCGTATATAAGATTTGAAGGTCGTCACTTAGCTACCCTTAATTGAAAGCAAACGGATAAAGGAAGTCAGGGACATTGCCTTTCCCACGAACCTATTGGCAGGTTTGATGACGTCAGAAATTATATCCTCTTTCAACCAACGATGACGGGAAGAGGGTTTTGAACTGAATGATACCCGAGTTTTTTTTTTTTTTTCCGCGCTGAAATGCATTACTGATTGGAGTCAATGTTATAGAAGGCTGAAGACCAGCAAACAGTGCTAGATCATTGGCCGGATAATAGTTGCCAGTTTGGCCGAATTACATGGAAGATGAGCGCAAAAAAAGATCCCAGATACACTAATACAGAGTTTTGCATTTCTTTAAAGTGGTCTTTGCCAAATGTATTAGAAACTGAACTAAACGCTTAGCAAATTTTCAGACAGAAAAATGTTTCAATTTTCATGAAAATTTGCAACATTGTATACATAATTCATACATCTCTGTTTATAATATAGCTTTTTAAAAGTAATCCGCAAATAATTTTTCCTTTTTAACTTGTAAACAGATAGCTCATTCAGTACTACGCGCGCGATTAGAAGAAAAATGCAAAACACAATTTATATCAGTTGAAATAGATCTACTCAAATAAAAATGACTAGTTTTATAAAATACGCTGCTTTTTATATGATAGCGAACCCAGAATAAAATATAAATGTTGGAATAATTTTATATCTGGAAAAAATATTTCAAATCCAGGTCCTTTTCTTTGACATTCAGCGAAGACGGTTTCAAAAGGAAAAATAATTTTAGACATGCTATTGTACAATTAGTTTTGATTCCATTATTACTCCTTATGTATTATTAAGTTCTTATATTATCCTATTATACTCCTAATATTATCCTATATTATTATTAAGTCCAAATAAATTTTTGTTCTGGTTTAATATACCGTAAAATCCGGCGTATAACGCGCAATTTTTAATTTTTTTAGGCATATTCGCCACGTATAACGCGCACCCCCTTTTTTTTATGAAGAAACTTGATAGGTGCGCAATGCTATTATGTTTTGAAGTTATTTGTTCGATGTATCACTCCAAGCTTTAGAAAAAAAAAAATAGTATATTTCTAGAACTACAGCCCTTTCAGTTCATAAGGAATGTCATTTCTTTTAAATAAACATTATTTCGATATATATAGATGTCTAATTTTTTCTATGCACATCTTTTACTTTATTTTTAAAGCTCTCATTTTTATACCCGGCGTATAACGCGCAGTCGTAAATTTCTATCTTATTTTTTGTGTTCAAAGTGCGCGTTATGCGCCGGATTTTACGGTACCTTTATTTTAAAATGTAACTTTTCTCTCTCACGATTAATTTTAGAATCATTTACTTTGCTTTTTTTTTTTTTTTTTTTTTTTTTTTTTATCATTTTTTATTATTGCGTCATTGTTCAATAAGAAATTAATATTTTCAGAGACTATCATTACTTAAATGGTTTTATCGGTTTACTATTAGTTTTCATCACCTTGTTTGAAATGGGATTCACTTAAGCGAAAAATCAAATTGTTCAATTAGAAATTTAATATTTTTTCAGAGACTATCATGTCCACTTAGTGATTGAAAAAAACGTCGTACTATTCAGTTACTTGAGGGTTTTTGGCAACGGACTTGTAATTTTGAAACAGGGGCAAGGGCGACACCTGAGCTGGAACTTACCTTTGCTAACTTCTACACCACACCAACATGAGAATGTTTGAGCCTCGAAATATTTAACGTTTATTGACCCCCTTTGAAAGGTGGGTCTTCAGCGGTGCCAGGCTCGAACTCATGACACGCCCCGGCCACAAGTTCTTTACCTTGACCACTAGGCTACCGCAGACACTATGTCCACTTTTAAAAGTATGTCAGTAAAACATTTTAAAATTGAAACGTAAAAGCTGAATATGTAGAACTTCACACTTGCGAATTATGAGTAAATATTTTCAGAAAATTTTGGTTTAATAAATATCTTCAATAAATTCAGCTTCAGGCAGGTTTAGATGGTAAAAGGTAATAAAAATAAATACAAGTACAATTTTTATCACATTCCAAGCATCAAATATAAATTTAAAAAGTTGGGGAGATTTGTACTTTATATCTTTATATATACCCACTCATATTCTCTAAATTTAAGATATTTCACTCCTAAGTCTATACTGAGAAACATAAAACCAAACCATACATTTAGTCTGTTGCGTAACATACCCCCCCCCCTCCCCGCTACCCACGCATCGCTAGGAGCCCATGATTCTAGGGTGCCCAAAGGTTATGGTTTTGAAATATTTTGTAAGATCTGGCATGGGGCTCAAAACCTAATTTTACAGGGGCTCTAATATTCTCCGTTACGTCACTGCATTTAGTAATAAAAATGGGACCCTAGGTAGCTTAGTGGTTAGGGCATCGGACTCCAGAGCGGAAAGTCTGGGTTCGATGCCCGATGCCACCAAATACCCTCCGAGTACACACGGAGTACGTGCTCGTTAAATTAGTGAGTCCGAATGGTGTCCCCATCTATCGTGTTGTACCGAGCAAAATCGTACTGTCACCTTCATGGGGCTAACGACAGGCGTAAAATTCTAGCCCTCAGCAGCGATGAATTTCGTGGACCTTGATCTGATGTTACTATCGATCAGGTGGCATAAGCAACAATAACAACAGTAATAAAAATCGTTAAAAGTGGATTAAATATCTATTAATAAAACTGAGTTTTTCTGCCAAATTAATTTCAGTTATGTATAACTGAAATGAATTATAACCCTTTAAGACCCAGCCGGTGTGTTCATGCTGGAACCCTCCACATTCCAAGGGGGGAAGGGGTAGGAAAATTGTTTTTATTACTTTTTCGAGTGTCATTGGGTTAGTATAGTATTGATAAGGAATATAATGTAATATTTAACGATAAAATTATTTCGAGTCTTAAAGGGATAAGAATATCTAACCCGTGCGTGCGTGCTTGTGCGTAATGGTAAAATGAATTTGTTAAGCTTAAAACGAAGACATGAGTTTTGCTTTCTTGAAAATATGTATAAAATTGCTTGAGCAAACTTGGTATTATTGAAATTTTCAAAATGATAATTTTTCCCTCCTAAACATCAAAACTTTTAAGAAATCATCTTATATGTTTATATCTAATATTTTAACATATCAATATCCTTTCAGAGAATTACATTTCGTACTTCAAAATCAAGACTTTAAAGTTGCCACCAGGATGACGTCATGAAAAGGTTTGTATATATATATTTTTTATTTTGGTTATAAATTTTTAGCCCTTTTATTTCCTTTATACAAAAAGAGAAAGGTAATCTTCCTTTATGTATGATAATCATTTAAACGTTACATAAAATCATGGAAGAAATCTGATAAAAAAGAAAGGTCAATATGAAAAATATAATATAAGAGAAGGCGTTATTTTCCTATTAATAATACATGAATATACTAATTAATACTTTATTAATTAAGTAAGAAAATATTCAATATACTGCAAACTTCTTTCAAGTAAAATTATGTTTCTTATAGATATATAAGTAGGAAAACTTATATTTTGAATAAAATCGGTAAACCGAAAAAAATAAATACAATTTATGTTATTATAACTTATTGTATCTATTTCCAAAGGAGGGTAAATAAAGGTGTAATTAGTATCATGTATAAAAAGAGTGTACTTTTCACCCTCGAGAATCAGGGACCCCTAAGAAGTTCATGGATCCCTTATTCCACTTTGAAATTGCTTAAAATCAAATGACGCGTTTTTTTTTCTCTCCGAGAGCAATATGGATTAACATTACCCTTAGAAGTTCTTAATTATTTAAAGAAATAAAGGAGAGAAAAAAAGAAAAAAATCTATATAAACCTCCAAATCTAAAGATGAAAATATGTCTCAAGAATAAAAACGGATTTTTATGCAATATTAATCAATGTTCCCCGTCTTAAAAGTCTTACGAAACGCATCTGTCAGAACAAAAGTTTTACATATTTTGAGTAAGTACAGAAAATTGCATAATTTGTAAAAAGAAAATAAATAAAAAAAAAATAAAGTCATAGCAATTGAGAGATTTAATTGAAAGAGGAAATAGTATACTTACCTCGAAGCGGCTGTCATTGCGAACAAGAGAATTAAAAACATTCAGAATCTGCGAATCAATGTTAGCATGGAAACTCATTGAGTTGCGCTTGGGGTCTCCATGGGTATTGAAAACATCATGACAACAAATTGTTGGGACGATCTATTGATTTCTCTAAATAAATAACAGCCCTGTAATTTCAAATTGTGCCTTTGAAAGGCATTTTTTCGGGGAACAACAAACTAAAATGACAAAAAGCTTCTAATTTGGATTAGAACTTGAAAAAAGAAATTAATCGGTTTAAAGACGAAGATTCTCCCCCCCCCCCATGAATATTCATAATATCAGGCTAGTCTTTAAAACATATTTTATATACCCGCTAAATCTCGTGTATATTAAAGGGAAAAAAAGAAACGCGATACCTAAGATTTTTCTCAGAACAAGACAATTACAGTGATCAAAAGTCAAATTTGACTTCACAGTAACGAAACTATTATTATTTTTTCTTTTTCAACTTTTTGCGAATTTTTTATTTAAAAAAATAGTATTCCTTTTAAATAATTTATTACAGAGCATCAGTGGCACACACAGGAATTTTTCAATAGGGGGGGGGGGGGTCCAGAGTCGAAAATCCAGCATTCTCGTATCATGCTCCAATACGCCGCCCAGGATATTCTTTTGATCTTTTCAATTTTCGGGAACAAAAAACAGTAAAAAATTAATTATTGAATAAGTAAAGTATTGTTTTATAAAGTATGTTGAATAAGAGTAAAGTACTTGTTTTTGTAATTAATAAAATTAATTATAAAACAAATACTTTATTAAATTTTACGTACTATATACATAGGATTATAATCATTCGTACAAAAAATCAAGGGCTATGGGGGCGTACCCCCTGTTGTGTGCGCTACTGCGGAGCATGTATATTCGAGGGAAAAATAATAAAAACCTCCTTTTAATAGTTACAATTGATTTTTGGCATCAACTACATTATTGCTAGCTCAATACTAGAAAAAATAATTCTTGTACAGTCATTCTCAAAATTTAAGCTATAATTATTTTGTAATAAAAAATTATGCTTTTATAGGAAAATAATATTCATAAAACTTTAATATGAGTATGTATATTAATTTTAATAACATCTTTTAACCATTATTAATAAATAAGAAAAGAGAATTAATAAAAAAGTACTGAGCTTTTTGATTAAATGAAAAAATGTGTAAAAAGGGGAAACTAGTACTTCAAAGCATACATAACCCTTTACTTTAATAATTATTTCGAAACGATGCGGCATGAATCTAAAAATTTTTAATAATTTCAGCCGAATTTTTTTATTCACTCCTCTTGCAAATAAATTTTCGAATTTTTTCCCCTTATTTGTTATGTAATTTTTTTATATATTAATTTGTTTAGATTGAACCAGAAATTTTTTGACACACAACGGTTAGAAGATTGCTGAGGTGTTTTCAGCGTCGACAATTGTACAGTAGTTACTCTTTTACGATGTAAGTCATGTCTTTAGGCTCATTATTTTCCTAAATAACTATGTTTGATACCAATTCCAATTTTTTTATAATACTCTCCTTCAAATTCTCTTTTAGACTGCTGAAAAAAGACATTATATTTTGACCAGTATTAGTTCTATAAATACAAGTTTTCCAACCACTGAGACTACAAAACTTCCCCATAAACATTATTGATCTACCACAGTTCTTTGCGGTTATAATTGTGTTTTCTTTGGATGGAACTCAGTACAGGAATACGTAACTCAATACTCTTAATTGGTTACTTAATTTTGCACTTAAGAAATTGGTTGCTTTAAATGAAACCGCACTGGGAAAAAAATAGTTCTAAAGGAAAAATAAGCATTTCATTCTTATAAATTTTTGTTAAAACAAAAATATTTGAATACTTACCTAAAATAAATTTTAAAAAATGCGAGGCCGAAAAGTAAAAAAAAAACAACCAATGGAGCACTTTTATTGCTTAATGCTTACAAAAGGAAAAATAAAACAATATTTTTAACTGGAAAATCAGCCACTCTTTTCCACCAATTTTTACTGAAGTCATTCATAATGACCTCTAAATTGATTCTATTGAGAAATCAATTACAAAATTTTTCAAGAATGTTTTTCTTACTGCAGAAAATCACAGCAATTCAATTATCAACAATTTGGAAAAAACCAAACTTTATTCCTGATTACAATGAATATTTTTTGTGAGTGTGTTTCGGTGCTAATAATCACTGTGACTCCTATAGAAGCATTAGATGCATACCCATAACTTCTTTTATATCATCCATCACTGCCAATTGCCATCAAACAATGAAATTTTTTGGTTTGGCAGAAATTCACCCTTTAGGCACCCTTGAATGGTTGTGTTTAATCGGCAACATTATCCATGCTTATAGGGCGCAAATACAAATTAATAAATATATGAAAAAAACATTAATAATATTTATACTTAATAAAGAATAGAGACATAAATGCTCTGATTTAACTCTGTTTTACGTTGACTTGTAAGAATATATTACTAAGTAATATTGGTATGTTGTCCTAAACGAGAAAAGTTTTGTGATAATTGTTTAACTTTCCCGGAAATATAAGAATCTAATTTAACTTACGAATATAAAACTTAAATAGGAAAAAAAAATTTTTAAAGTACGCTTTCTTAAAATAAAAGTATAAGTTTTATTATTTTTGTAAAAATACAACATATGGAATTTAGCTATTTAATAACGAAAAATTGATGAAAAGTAAATAATTTAATAAATATTTTTTTCTCTTTTCATTTTAGTTTTAAATGAAAAAAAGCAATAAGAAATTACAGAAAAGAGAACTATATCCGTTTTCAAATATATTATAAAAGAAACGTCATATTGTTGTTTTTTGAATAATGATGGGAAAACATTTTAAGCCAAAAAGAAGAAGAAATTTTTTCTCAGTCCAAATAGTTTTTTATTATAAAACGCAGTTGAGATTAAACAAATTACTTGCTTAAATAATTATTGAATACTAATATGTTGTGCGCTAAATGAATTATGATTTTTTTTTTTTACGTATTTCATAGCTTAAGCAATCGATATATTTTAATACTTTTATGCGTATTTATTAAGATCAGTTCCGTTTTTTTTTCGCACATTCTGAAAATTTGAATCAGTTTCTATGTATAAATTTTGCTACTTATATTTTACGTGAACAAAAAAATATTCAAATTGAACAATTATTTTAAGGGACTCGGTACCCCAAAAATTAACAAAGTGTCGTTTCTTAAATTTTTATTTAGTCATATTCTTTGCATTATTATCCTTCGAATTTTATACCATTTGTGTATGCCAGAAAATTAAAAGTTCGAAAAAATTTCAATTGAAAAATATAAACAAGTAAATTAGACAATTCGATCAAACACACCCCCATTACATATATATATATATAGATTATAGAAAAATTTCTATAGAAATATAGAACAATGTTTATAAAAATATTATTTTCAATTATATTTATCGTAATAACTTATTATAGTTAGTGATAAATCTAATATATATTTAAATCTTAATAACTTTATTAAACATTGTATGGAACACGGATACCCTGCAAAATTTATAAAAAGTTACTTAACAGTTAAATAAAAATATGTTATTAGTTGTACAGTTTATCGATAGATGGCGCCTCAAGCTACGTAATTAACAATATTATATTTTCATAAAAATTAATTGTATATGTCTGCGTGGTACTTTTATTTTCTATAAATTTTAAAATAAAATATAGAGTTTTTAAATGTATATATATAGTATAAATGCTATTTTATCAAAACTTAATAATTATGCGATACTGTTATTGTCCATAGCCGGGGAATATGAGTCACGTGGTAAGTCTTAATCTAAAAGTCTAACTTTGATTTTAAATATTTTAGTAATTATTATAGGCTATAATATTATCGTTTTACATTAATAAATTATGGTTTTATCTATAATGATAGTTAAACTACTCTAGAAAATTTCTTGCTTTCCCTATGACACAGAGTATTGGCAAATTCAGGTGAAGGTTGGCTGGTCGAAAAACATTGTTTAAACCTTCATTCCTGGTTCCTAAGGCTAGGAGTTTGCTATAGTATTTCTGTGGCTAAATCTATTCTATCATGACTAAAGTTATCTTAGGTATATAACTATTTTTTGTATATTTTTGTAATATATATATATGTATTACAAAATATATATATATTTTGTAATAAATATATATATATACATACATATATAATATATATATATATATATATATATATTGTGTAATAAATATATATATATATACATATTATATATAATATATATATACATATATATATATATATATATATATTAAAAAGAGTTATGATAACTATAAAAAAAAAGGAACGTGTTATATATAAAGAAAGATATTTCTGAGGCACTAATGTAATTTTTCCTTTGTGAAATGAGTGCTTGTAAGTACCAAATTAATGAACCGTTTTGCTGCAAACTGAATACTTTTTTTAAAAAAAAAAGAATTAAAATGTAGGAGAGAGAGAGAGAGAGAGAGAGAGAATATTGGCTTTTTTATTGAATTTTAGCATGCATTTTTTTTTTCTACAGAACTAATTAAGTCATTGCAAAATCGATCCCTAAAGTTGTTTAAAATATCCTTAAGAATATTAAAAAAAAATTTCAGGTAAAAAAAATAAAAAATTAAAAAAAAAGAGTAAAATTTTCCAAATTTTCTTATAAAATTTTTAATTTTTCAAAATTAAGTGAATTATTCGTGCAAAATTTAATCTCGTGTCATTTTCTTGAATAGAAAAATTATATGAAATGATAAAATATAATTTTTAATTACATAAATAAAAAAAAATGTTCAAAGGGTACCGAATATGCTGTAGGTCGTAGTTTTCCCGTCACATGATATAAAGGGTTCTCTTTGTTTTATGTTTTTGTGAGTCTCTCATTTTACTTCAAAATAAAAAATGGTAATTTTTTATCGCAATGAATATTTTTTGGATTTAAAAAACAAAAAACACTTTTCCTGACTTACTCAAATCTCATTTTTAATACAAAAAAAAAAAAAAAAAAAAGTCCTCCCCGGCGGGGAATCGAACCCCGGTCTCCCGCGTGACAGGCGGGGATACTGACCACTATACTACCGAGGACTCGGTGAAAGAGTGTAGCACTTAGTATAAGACTTATGCAAAGTGAAGAGCTTTTATTGCTTTTAAACTGGAAAATTTGTAAATCAAAGGATTTTTTTTTCAATGAATAGTTGACAAATTTGTCAATGGCTTCATGCAGCCAATATTCATTATTTTCTTTCGCGTTATTTTATTTTGTTTCATCATCTTTTCTAATCATGACATTGTGAATTAGCAGTTTTAGAACTCTTCAATTACTTAATTAGTTTCCTTTCACATTTTACCAGTACTCTACAGGGTAAAATTTTTCTCACACTTTCACTCAGATAATCTAAACCTGCTTCTTCGTTTCTGAAGTAATGTTTTCAGGAAATGTTACAGTAGGCGTGTGTGTGTGTTTTTTTTTAAAAATGATTCTGATGTTTGACATATAAAAATGCTAATTTTCTCAGATGATCTTATGATTTCATAACATACATCTTATTTAATTTCTAAAAAATGAGTAGATTTTAATAAAATAATATTTAATTTTTTTTTTAAAAATTGCATTCGCTACAGAAAGTATATTTCGCGCAATCAATTTTAAATATTCACTAAAAAATTATATATTATGTCTCTTACTCCTTAGAAGTGCACTTATTCGTTAGTGATCAAATGATTTTTTAACTCACTTTATTGCGTTAAAATTCGATCAGAAAAACCACTTCACTCCTAGTAGCTCTCTCCTATGGAGAAGGGGGGGGGGGGATCTGTATGGTAAAAATTGAAAATTCGTAGGTCTACGAGCGCGGAGGGAAGGGGGGGGGGGTGAAGGGGTGAAACCTCAAGCTTTGCGTACGCCACTAACAAAATTATGAAATTATTGTATTGTCTTCGGTCCTTGACAAGTGTGCAAAATTTCGAATTAATCTGACCTTTTTAAGTGGTTGAAAATCGAGTTCCAAGATTCCGTTACCTGCAAGTGAAACTTATAAAAGCGTGTTAATAATATGCATGAACAAGAAAATATTATACAATATTATTATAATTATTTAAAAAAAAAAAACCTATGCAAGAACAGAGGATAGGGTACAAAATTACATCAGTTTGCAAATACTAGATTGCGAAATACTGAAACAGGAAAATAGTGTATTATGTGAATCGTATTGTTATTAAAAATAAAATAACCAAGAAGAGAAATAGCTTCCTGTGGAGGTTATTTGAAATGTATGATAAGATTTTTCATGGAACTTAAAGTTTATTTTCAAGTACTGTTAGAAAAATGAAGAAATTGAAAAATAGTATATAAATTTTTCAATAAGTAAAATTCGCAACACTATATATAATGGAAATAATTAAGGGAAATTTCCTATAGTTCGAAATTACTTTTAACTGAGTTGCCCTGATTATGGTTATGTTGCAACCATTTATATCTATATGTTTAATATGGAAGAAATAATTGCAAGTTCAGCTTGCTTGGTGGTCTGTGTCCGAGGGCCCCGGTGCACGGCACCTCCTAGCCCATTGGTAGCTACGCCCCGGTTCTTCACAGCGGGTGTTTAGTAGCTCCAGGACTGTGGACTCATGACACGCTAGCCACAAATTCGTACTTTGGCGTGGAGGTTTAGAGAGTAGGATGTTAGCTCTTTGTTGTTGTCTTCATCACTCGACCGTGGTTTAAATTATTAGGTTTGTTGCTTATAACCTTCATGTTGTTTCGAAAAGCGACGCTAATAAATAATCATTCATTGCATCACATTTGCATATCAAACTCTACTTTTCTTTTAATGAATATAACTTTAATATCAATAGATACGTATAAATTAGTTTCTTTTTTGTGCTAATTCCATTATGATATTTCAAGTAGTATTGACTTGTTGGATAATTTATTTTATTTTTTATCGGTTTGACTATATCATCTCAAAATTCATTGTTTTGTCTATATTTTATAAATTTTCAAAAATTTGGGAACACATTATGTTGCGTTAGTTTGTGCGTCTAGTAAGTTTCATCCTAGTTAATATAAATGAAGTAGATAAAAGTTTTTTTTAAACTAATTTAATTGTATTTATATAAATCAAAATAGTATTGTTTGCATTTATATATATATAAGTTGTTGAAAAATTGATTTATATCATTCAATTCAAAGTATCCTTGTTTAACTAGCAGTTCAAACTCAATATTTCATCTATTATATTTTATAAATTTAACGGGTACCACAATGATAACCTCTAGCTTGAAATAAATCGTGTTTATCTTTAATTGTGTAGCATAACATGGATTTTGAGCATTTAACCGTCCAGAATTTTTACTTTCCCGAGTTGTGAATATTATTAGTGGCGTAACGGAGAATATTAGAGCTCCCCTGCAAAGTCAAATTTTGCCTTTCTTATTTCATAAATTGGGTAAATACGGACGAGGCTTCAGTCAAGCTTTGGGCCACCTACAATCCTGCCTCCCCTCTCAAAGCGGGGGTGTACGTTACGCCACTGAATAATATGTTAAATACCCCAATTTTAAATGTTTTCAGAGAGAAAGAATCCTCCTACATTTAGATGATTCAATGATATACAGAGTCGTTGGCAGCCTTGAAGCTGTCAGTCTCAAATGGACGTGGTTCGATGGTTACAAGTAGCTTAGAAAGTGGTATCATGGTTGCGGAAACAATTCCAAACTAGGGGTACTCCCACCTAAAAGTCCGGTCAAGGCTACCAAAGAGCGAGAACACCTGCAAGAAATCGCTATTTGGAATTAAGTGCGCATTGCCCCAAGCAGACAACGGCTGCAGAGCTTTCTCATGACCCCTTGCTGATGTATCTAGAAAAATAATTTCCGGGGCAAACAGTATACAGACGTCTAGTATAGAGATGGCTTTTACATCCGCCGTTCACAGTGGTGTGTCTCTTAACAAATTGCTCAGAAGAGCCTGTCGTAAAACCGGACACACACCGGAATGTGCGCATGTTTCTTTCCACTCATGAGTCCTAGATTCAGCTCACGAAGTCTATTTGGAAAGAACGTGAAGTTAACTATCATCCTTGGAATAAAAAGTACATTAATAGTCCTACTTTACAAAATGATTATATAAATTTAGTTCTCACTTATTATGAAAACATTCAATCCAAAAAATATCATTAATGATAACCCATATTTTATACCTATGAATTATAAATAGCTTTAAATTAAGTTTAACAAGTGTAAACATATGTTAGATGTAAAACTTGTATATTATGATCAATTTTATTCCAATTCTAAAATTTTTTTTTTGAAACTTTCAATTTCATTTGCTTTATGAAATGTAAAACTTGTCAATATAAATATATTACATAAACCTTAAATAAAATTAACATTAGAATTAACCAACGTAGACATAAGATGTTAGGAAATTCAACAATTCTAATAAATCTCATAAAATTGAATTAAGACATTTTCACTTAACATGATTTTAAGAATGTCGTGTTATCAATTTATTAAGAACATTCCAAATGCAAAACATAGGTTATAGAAGAGAAATTTCTTTACAAAAAGGTTTAACATTATTTATCAGTATGGGCTTAATGTTATGTATTATGGAAAAACACTAAAAAAAATACTGTACAACAATAATGGATTTTTTTTAATAATAATTATCTCACTCATGATAATAAAATTAAAAGAATTTTTCAAGAAATAAAAGAGATAAGAGAATAAGTAAGGAGAAAGATTTTTTGGATAATTCTGAAATAATTGTTAATACTTTTGAAAAGGATTGTAATATTAAGAAGATTAAATATTTCTTGTTTTCTCTTAAAAAAAGGAAAAATAGCTGTATTTCAAGATATTTCAAGCAATAATTACTTTAAGAAGTGTCAAGCCCTGCATATTATCAAAGAAGGAATGCATTTAAAGAGGCATTTAAGGAATTTAAATACAATACCTTAAAAGGAAATTAAATCGAGATCTAATTAAAAGGCTACATATAAGGATATTAAACGAATGATAAATAATTTACAAAAACATTTCATTATTGTTTATATCGTTAAAGTTCCAGGAGGTAATTATGATGCAATTTGTAATATTTTTATAGTAGTGTGCTTAATAAACACATTTTCTGATTAATAAATCTTTTCATACATCTGTTATATTTGCAGTAGAGAAATTGGTAATCATATTATAGAAGCTATGTGTGTGTGTGTTGTGTTGTTGTTATAAAAAATTAGGTGTATTCATATTCTAGAAGTTAAATTTTCACATACTTTTTTAACAGTGGGCGGCGTTAGGCGTCAGCGACGTCGGCAACCACGACGGCCTCGCGCTTGAGGGGGCCTCGCAAAGTTTTTAATTATTTAAAATTTAGTTATTCAGTTCGTCTATTTTAATTTCTATTTGTGTAATTTTTGTCATCATTTGATTAACAATAAATCTCGTTTACTCATACATTAGTATAACTATTATTCGGCTTTTTTTTTAATGTAGTTTAAAGTTTTCTTGACTGGGGAAAAAGGAGGCCTCGCGAACCCTAATTTTGCCGACGTCCACGCGTGGTCTAGCGCCGCCACTGTTTTTTAACCATAAGTTCCGTAAAATTTCTGTCAAATTTTGCTCTCAGCTAAAAATAAAAATCTACTTCTGGTAAGCTTTTACAAATTTTATCATTTTACAAAATTTCTTCAATCATCTGGATATTAAAGCTATAGTTAAAAGTAGTAAAAATCTTATAAATTTAAAAAAATAGAAGATATTTACTCTATTCATAGTTATGATTTTGAAGATCCATTTAAGTCTACAAATATTAATAATATATAACTCAAGTTCTTATAAAAAATTACAATAATTATGGCTAAATGTAATTATTTCCCCCAAATTTAAAAATCTCTCATCGCATAAGTTTTAAAAAATTACTTTATTAATTTCAATAATTTTAATACTTTTTATTTTTTTATATGTAAACAATATAAAGTCTTACCTCCAGTTGGACCTGCTAGCAATAGTTTAGCTAATTTATACTTGTATTATTATGAAAATAACTTTATAAAAAATATTTTTTATATATTTTTTTTGTGATCTAATTGTTTTAGGTAAAAATAGTAAATTTACTAAAATAAATTTATATCCTAAATGTTTGAACCTCCTCCATTAAAACTAAAAATAGCCTTCTCAAAATAGATTACTTTGATGTAACTTTGTGTACTTAAGAATTATAAATTAAGAAGTGTGTCTTTGATTTTAATGTTATTATTGTACCACATTTTAGGATATAATATTATATATATATATAGATACCAATATTTTTGTTTCTATTTACAAAAATACTATTCCTAATTATTTACATTTTAACAATACATTGGTTAGCAGTAATACAAATGTAGTTTTTAATCTAAAAAAGTTTATTAGTTGTTGTTAAGTTCATGACTACACTTTTAACTTTCTTTATATACAGGTAAGCCTCCTACAACGCGGTAGATACGTTCCTAAAAAAAGCCGCGTTATAAGAAATCGCGTTGTAGGAGTTAATATCTACACGTCACAAGTGACGTGTAGATATTAGCAGAAAAAAGTGAATTGTGAAATGCGTAGTTTACCTGATTGATTTTTTTTTTCCCGATAATTCGAGTAGTCAAGGGTTGCCAGTGTTGAAAAAAATCTACAGTGATGCCACTTTATGTAACTTTTTTTATTTCAAGCGTAATAGAATATCTAACAACAAACGCGTTGTAGGAAAATTTATAAACCGCGTTATGGAAAAAAATTCTCAATATCTGAAACGCGTTGCAGCGAAATCGCGTTGCACAAGTACCGCGTTAAAGGAGGCTTACCTGTAATTACATTTCTAATAAATTAAAGTTTAATTACTTATTTGAATTTTTTTCATTGTAGATAGTATCATTATATTTATATTCTTATTTTTCTATTAAGTTTATTATTTTTGACTGGTTAAAAAATTAATTGGTTTTTATTTTTTCTGCATACATTTACAAGATGGTGCCGCAGGCTATAATTTTAAATACATTTTATTTTCCTTCGCATTGTTTTTCTCGCCTTCGTTACTTTGTAGTGCGGGTTTATCCATTGGGTGCTTGGGGCGGGCGCCCACGGGCCCGGACAAGCTAGACTTATCCAGACTTTCTGGTTATAAATTTTGATCCGCCAGTGCCAAGGGGCCTGTAGATCTTCGGCGCCCAGGGCCCGAAATGAGCTTAAACCGTCACTGTTACTTTGACCTTTTCTTTCCAATAAATTTTTTGTCCATTTTTTCCTTCGTTTTTAAGCTTTTTTAAGCATAATTTTAATTTGATAATAAATATTTCATGAATTTTTCCTTATGTTCGTTATAGTTCCGTTATGGTGCGAAGTTTCCATTCTCGATGTATTGTTGTGTAGTCTTAATAAAAATTTACTGTTTTATTTAGATATTTAAATTTCTAGCTTAGTTATGTAGTTTAATTTTTTTACTTGGTATTT
The DNA here is from genome assembly GCA_019973975.1 of Trichonephila clavata. Taxonomy (NCBI): domain Eukaryota; kingdom Metazoa; phylum Arthropoda; class Arachnida; order Araneae; family Nephilidae; genus Trichonephila; species Trichonephila clavata. The sequence goes on from BMAO01032998.1 coordinate 203,411, forward strand.
GGTATTGGTAACTTAGTTTTAGTATTATTCTTCTAGTATTACGATTATTATCTTCAGTATTTGTGAAATCTTATTCGTACACTATTTTATCTTCCTTACATCTCAGTGAAAAAGGCACTTATAAGGGAAGGTTAGCTGGCCTTAAAACTATGTTTAACCCTATAATGTGTACCTTACAATGAAATACAATCTTAGTTCCTAAGGCCAAGAATTTGCTATTATAATTCCGAGGCTATCTTATTTTTGGCTTATTTTGTTTTGTTATATTTCTGTTTATTATTTTGCCTTTTTTAGATTTATGGCAATTTAGTATATGATTATATATAGGCGTGTGCACAAATACACTTCTGATTTTAAAGAACTACAACTAAAAACCTCTTAAAATACGATGGAAAACGGTTGCAGATGGCAATCAATAATTCGTTTGGGGCTGATAGTAACATTTGCCCAGATTTGTCGTCTGCGACCGGCGAATTGAAAATTATAAATTTTTTACCTTCTCAAGAGAAGGGTTGGAGAAGTTAATACACAACTATGGCAGATGAAATGAATATACAATGAAAATAATAATTATAACGCAAAGTGTGTATTCTAAGAATCTTGATCATACAAAATTAATCAGTATTGTGAATTAAATCAATCATAAAATTAAAAAAAATATATCGTTTTTGTGTTTATAGCTTTTGTTACTTATGGAATGAATTTTTGACCATAGATATTTAGATATAACTGTTTATTATAAACATAAATATGATGAAATATATTATTAGCAGAGCATACACAGCATACGAATAAAATATCAGATCATCTCACACAGTAGATCAATCAGGTGTGGTTTCGCGGGAATAAGTTAGCTGAAGTGGATAGTGCGTCATCACACAACTATTCTTTGGCGTAAGAAAATTAGTTATCATGTTCCAACCCAATAACTTTAATATGTTACAAAAAGTGTTTGATATACGAATAGTTGTGAACCTGGTCCAAAAGCTATCAATCTCCAAGAAAATAAACAAAAGTTTTCATTTCCTTCATAATAAATAATGTAAAATATTTAACCAAATCTTTTTATTTTAAAATAGTATAAAAATATTATCAAATAATGATTTAAAACATTTTAAGGAATGGCTCAAAAATTGTCCCTGAAACTGTAGATAAGATTACTCTCAATGAACGTCAAGCGATGGTTGTGACAAAAAATATTTGGTATTATTTTCAAAGAATTCTGAATTAAACGTTATTGATTAGGATTTATAATTTACCCTTTATGTTATCTCTGGATTAAATAATTATTGAAATGATCTTCTTTTGATATCTTTCGTCCTTAAACTTGGTTTCTAATAGTGAATTATGCTTTGTTTTCTAAGAGCTGAGTAAATATCATAGATTTAAAAGTTCCTTTATTGGTTCTCATATGTAATTTTTGTTAAATTGATCCCCCCCACACACACAAATTATTACGGGATGGGGGAGGATAACTCTCTTGGTAAACATGAAGAAATTCTGTATTTATCCATATCTTTACTGAAAAAAATACTCCCTATAAACATCAGAACGTAAACATGTGATTTACGTTCGATCGTCGTAACAAGCCCCACAGAGTGATCCTTAGAACTGTAAAAAGACGGGAAAAACCTATTTTGGGATTTCTCTACCAATCCCTTTCCTTAAGTGATTGTTTTTTAGGTAAAAAAATAGACCTTCTTCGCGTCTTGTAAAGGCTAAGTCCGGATAAACTCAAATCGATTACTGTAACTTTCCAGAAATTATTTGAAAGAGTCTGGCGCGTGGAAATGCTTTATAAAATAATTAAATTCCATACTCTACGTCTAATTATTTCTTGAAAACAGATCTTTTGTAGTTTCATGTAGATAGAACGCACTGCAAAAATCCATTCAGCATCTGTATATATATGTTACCGGCAAAGTATGAAATCCGGCATTCTATAGAATGCCTAGGCATTCTATACAATGCCTAAATCTAGCCGGCAATGTATGAAATGATTCCTGTTTCACACATTGCCTAGGCATTCTATAGAATGCCTAATGAGAAACCGGCAAAGTATGAAATACATCTCAGATTCATTTCGAATATTGTCAATTGGCAAGACATAAAACTTTTAACGCATATCTCAGACTCAGAATCTGTTAGTTGTACATTGCTGTTCGTTCGGAAATGTCAAAATACTCAATTTTACTTAAATTTATTCAACAAAAAATTGTTTTTTTTCCTGTGCTAACTGAAAATGGAGAAGCAAGCTATAGTGTTGGAGAATGAGACATGGTCTAAAGCAGGGCTCGGCAACCTATGTCACACGAGTCACATGTGGCACGCGAAACAATTCTCAGTAGCACTTTGCACTACTCAACAAATTTGTAAATTTTTGAATTGTTTCAATGCTCTACTGTGTGGTTCGGTGAATCATATTGGTAGATTGGTTTGACACGCAACAGCTAAAAGGTTGCCGACCCATGGTCCATAGACATGAAAAAACTATTCAACGGTTAGTTGCCTAAAATTCGAGTTGATGCTCGAAAAAAAAGTTTTTTTCTTAACTGAAATTACTTACTAGAAGTTAATAACTGATATAAAAAAAATGCTAAAATGACTACTAAGAAGAAACCACATTGGTTGGGACTATTGGTTGCTGAATCCCTATTGACAAAGGGACTATTGGTTGCTGAATAGCTATGATGTGATGTTTGCGGAAAATCAAAGTGAACTCATTTAAGCTGTTAAAGAAAGCGTCGGCACCATAAAACAGTGGTCCTCAACCCTTGTTCCGTGGATCATAGTGTATCAGGTCACTCAAGGAGCACTAAATTATTTCCATTATATTTACTGGGGTGTATTTTTCTCGTGTTTGTGCGATTTTCCATGGAATTTACTTTATATTTTATGTGAAATCATTTTATAATTATTTTTTGGTTAAACTGAATTTTACTCTGAAGACATGTTTAAATACAATTAAATTATAAAATTAAAAATATAAATGATCAACGTCCCACCCTTAGCAGGCCGCCGTTAAATTATCAAACGTTGACTGGTCCGGAAGAGAAAACTTGGGAAGAAATGGTATACAGTATTACGTCATGGATTTTTTTTTTCCCCAATGGGGCTGCAGATTCGTTTTTTTTTTTTTTTTATCATTTTCAGATCTAGTACATTCCCCAGGGGCTGGTATCCCTTTTTAGTGCGGCATCATGTAAGCGATACAAATTGCCGCCGGTAATTTTGACACCCAGTTTGACGATGTGAACTTGTTCTAGGAATTTAATTTGCCAAGAGCAAAATTAATTTCATGATTCTGGGGATATGATAGAATTCTGAAAGAACTTTCAACCAAATACAAAATTGTTACACGTTATGCTATTGAACTGTACATCCCCCTACGTGAAATTTGCCAGAAAAAAACAGAAAATTATTTTTTTTAAAAAGGTATTGTAATACAAATCATTGATTTTTTTCCGAATGCCAATATATTGGTACTTGTAATGAGTGAGAAATAGGATGGTTTCTATCAACTTGGAACTTCTGAAGGAATTTTAAAACCAAGTATACGCGAAATCACAATTTAACAATAATTTTTTTTAATGGCAGTCTCATTATTTTGTCAAAATAACATTTATACTTTTAGGAATGTAAGTCATTGATATAATATCCTTATCATGACCTTTTTTCATACTTTGCCTAAATAGCTTTAGGCATTGTATAGAATGCCTGGGCATTCTATACAATGCCTAGGCCAAGTATGTAATCAATCTCATATTTCACACTTTGCCTAAAAACGTCCGGCATTGTATAGAATGCCTAGGCATTCTATAGAATGCCGGCATTTCATACTTTGCCGGTAACATATATACAATTTGATGGTTACAAGGGTCTTCAGTGTAGAGCTGATACAGACAGTCGGAAGCTTGCGATACAACAAACGGTTACGGTCATGTAACTGCTAAGTTATTGATGTTTTGTTTATATCGCCTATAACTAGCTGCGTTTATTGCGTCGCCGGTTTATCAGTGTATTTGATAAATATATTCGTGAATTCTATACATTTTAGAATGAAAGCGAAATAAATTTTTAGCGTGTATTTATATTTAAATGACTACTGATGAACATTTTAACAGGTGACACGAATGAAATTGATAAGTTTAATGTGGTGTTAACAATATATACACATACAGCGTCCGAAAAACACGTGCGATGACAATACTCTTTTAAACTGTGTTGATTATTTAAAGTACTTATTTTATCCAGTTTGTTTTCCGGGTATATCGCTGAAAAATTATAATTGTAAAAATTTGGAATTAAAGTACTTGAACATATGCTTGATGGACTCATAGCACAGTAAGTTTCTACAAACTAATCATTAATTTTTGTGTAGTATTTTTTTTAAATGTGTTTACTCTCTTTAAGTTAGAAACTCGTTGTCAGAGATCATGTATAAGTTTAAGAATTGCAATATAATCAGCAGTTCACTTAACTATCAGAATCAAATTAAGAGTTGTAATTCATTAATTCATATTTGTGTATGTTGAGTTATTTTGTATATCTTTTAATGATAAATGATATGTATTTTACCATATTGATAAATATTTTTGGATATTTGTAAAATTCTTAGGTATTGGAAGAAATATGCTTCATAATTTTAAATTTCTTATATTGCATTTATTAATGATTACAGTAGAACATTCAGTAAAAGTTAATTACAAAGTCTAAAGGTATGGCATGTATTATATGCACAGAATATAGTGTGATAGTTATAAGCAACACAGTATTGTGGAAAATACTCCTGATGTTTTGAAGTATATTATTTGTATGTTAGTAACTCATAATCCTTTTGTTTGTTTACTGTGTGATTATAATTGTAGAAAATTAAAGCATGCCAAATTTATAAAATATATCAGGATTGTGTGTGCCTTTCTTAAATCTTTTTAGTTCAAGAATTTCTGATGAGTCTACTTTTTTCCAGATTGGTTTTTGAATTGTCTATAAAAATTTAAATAGTTAAAATTAGAGAAATGTTAAAAAGAGAGGGAAGGTTTTTGGTACTATGAAGACTTTGGTTTGGCTAACTTTTGGTGAATTGTAGCAGCTTGTAATAAAAGTAACCTAAAATCAATTTGAGGTACACATTTTGAAAGTACAGACCCTCTTCCTTCTAAAATAATTAGGGACTTATACATTCTAATGCCAAACTTTATATAGACTTAATTATTTTCCGTACCTGTCACTGAAGCCATTTTGTTAATAGGAATGTGTGCGGGGGATTTATTTTTCCATTTTCCAATTCTTTGTTTAAACTTTCTATTAATTAACTAGTTGGCAAGAAATTACAAACAACTTGTTTTTCTCTAATTCAAAATATTTATTTCTGGTATCATTGAAATTCATTCAGATTTTTTTCCCTCTCGAGAAAATTTACATGGGCTGTAACTTTTTAAAACCTTTTCCCAGCCTTAAATTGATTATTAGATCAACGATTCACTGTAGAAACTCATGTCTGATATAATTTCTTCTTTTTTAGTTAAAAAAAGGTTATTTAACTAAACAGTTATTTGCTAAGCCGCCAGAGAAATTCTAAAATTTACACCCTATTAGTTGAAAAGAATATCTGGATAATATGACATCATACAAAAGCTTAATGAATTCTTTAATTTTTTTATTCTGATCCAGTTTGGATATAATAACTTTGCTTTTTACTGGGTTTAAAGGAAAGTTCTGTCATTTTTTCGTAAAGAAAAAAAAATTAACTTTTTATTTAAAATTTAATCCAAAATATAATGACCTTTGTTAGTTACAACTGTTTGCAAGTATTCTGGCAGCTTATCTAACCCTTGGAAAAGAAGTCCTCTCTTTTGGAGGCACAGTGTTCTTGCACTGCCATGTAGACACCCTTTTAAGTTATACATTCATTTCCATCAATGAAATACTGCAGCAAACTGAACAGATAAGAGTCAGATGGGGCAATATCAAGAGAATATGTTGGTTGAGGTAAAGTTTCCCAACTCAACTCTGTAATTTTTTGTGTGGTTTTTCTTGTCATGTGTGGTTGAAAGTTGTGATGAAGAAGTACACTCACTGTTGGCCAAAGATGGACTTGTACATTGAATTTCTTTTTTCAAAACATCAAGTTCTGAATAGTAACAATTGGCATCGACCATTTCATTTTCTTTCAGCAACTCATAGTGCACTGTACCCTTGCAGTCCCACCAACACAACATAACCTTCTTCTTATGTACACCAGCTTTGGTTGAGGACAGTGGTAACTCCCCTTTGTAAACAGATGCCCTTTTTCTAACCATGTCCTTATACACTATTTACTTTGCATCTCCTTGTGGTCTAAAAACAGTTCCCTTTTGTGACAAGCATGTTTTAAAGATCACATCAAAATTCTGTCCATTAAATTTTTTTGCTCGATTTTTGTGTAACCTAAACAGAGTTTGGACATGATGTCAAGACTTTTAATGTGATCCAAAAGCATTAGTCTGATGAATTCCAAGCTTGAAGCTCACTTCTGTGGAAGTTAGTATGGGGTTTGTCTTGATCATACTGCATAGCATTTCATCGTTGACATCTGATACGGTTCATCTTTCAAAGAAAATCATCTGAATAAAATTTTGCAAACCATCTTTGGCATGCATGAGCAGTTACTGCATTCCTCAAACATCTCACAAGTTTTTTTGCCACCATTGCATTATTTTTTTTTGGAACTCATACATCATACATTGTCTTAAGTGCACTTTTTCTTCACTCATGTTGACAGTTTTATAAGTTTAAAAACTGACTAAAGTATGAAAAAAATGTGTATAATTCATCAATTATCTACTAATCTGTTTAAACTGGTTTCAGTCAGATCCAAATTCATGCTAAGGATCGGCAAGACTTAAAAGTGCATGTGTTCAAAAACAACAGAACTTTCCCTTATATCCAATACATTTGCAAATATGGGATCTGTCCTTGAAGTGGTTGAATGCTATGACTTCAATGCACTTAACTTGAAGTGATTTGTGGTGAACCTAAAAGTGGAGCACATGAAAGTTAGAGTAAGCATGGAAAATTAAAAAAAAGAAAAGAAAAAGCAAAGCAAATAGCATACATAGAGTAAAAAAAAAATAAAAACAAGGATTTAAGTGAAGTATAGGATTTCTCTTGGCAGTTAGTGAAATAAAGAGCAAATCTTAATATTTTAAATAAGAATTAAATAGTATTGTGAACAGACAGAGGCTTTTTTTTACAAATAAAAATCTCACATCTGTGTGTTCCATGCTGTAATTTTTTGAGGGATTTCCACAAATTCTCTAGGAAATTTTGGTGAACCTCAATATACAGATCTCTGAAAGTGACACTGTGGTTAACTGAACGATGCTATAAAGTCCTTTGCTTTACTTATAGAATTGTACAATTATTAACAGTTTGATGGAACCTTCTTTAATGTTTTCTTTGATGGGCTCAAGGACTGTTACCCCTTCATTCTAACTTGAATCACATGAATTTTTTTTTTACCCCCCCCCCCTTTACACTTCTTCGTATTGTCTGGTTACCATTCATTCTTTTCCTTTTATGAAACTTGCACTTTCCAAATATACTTTCATCACACAATTTCTTCTTTTACACCTAAACTCCCAAGCATACAACTTTAAAGTACACACATTTCTATTTGTTTCTCCCTGTAAAAACTAATCTAATTTGTAACTCAAAAGAAACAAAAATTGCAGTTTATACATACATTTCATGCCCACATATTCATCTATAAAATTTGCATCATGTGGGCTTTCTTCAAACCAAATATTTTTTCTTATAGGCATATGATAATGTTTATTTTTTAAGATAATGCTTCCCTAATATTCCTAAATAAATGTCAGTTGATTCCTCCTTTTTACTACTAAGCTTATGTATTTCTTTCTAAACAAATACTTAAGATTTTTTTTTTAAATCAGTCATTTAACTATGTGCTACTGTATTATGTGTATTTTGTTCTTTCATTCCATATAATAATAATAAAAGCATAAATCATTCTTACCCATACTGTTCAGATCAATTAATGGAAGAAACACCCCAGAAAAATTAATAATTAAAAAAACAAAACAGGAATGTGAATTTCATATATGTGCAAACAGAAATAATTAGAAAATTTCTTTAGTAAACCTTTTAACAAGAATAACCCAAGAAATTTAGAAAAGTTGGCTGTCTTTTGTGAAAAAGATATCTGCCAGTTTAAAAGTTATAAAGAGCAATCAAGAATGAAGAATATATGATTTATTCAGAAGTATTCTGCATTTCATTTTATCAGGGTTACCAAACTAAACAGCTAGAATTGAATTATGGTACCCTGAAATCATTAAATTTAACCTTATTCTTTACTCCAGCCAAGATAAGTACATAATCTGGACACAGTTAAAAGTAAATAATTGGTTAAGACTTTCCTGAGCATTAAAATAATACTCGATTATCTGCACAAAAATTTATTACTACATTTAACATTTTTTTTTTACTTGAAACTATTTGCATAAAAACTGGCAAGTAATATTAGAAAAATTGAATTATAAGAAATTATTTTTCACTTGAACTGTCATTTTCTCACCTCACTTTTTATATCTTAAGTTGGATTCCAACAACCTATTTTCCTTTACAGAAATGAAAAATATTTCTGATCACATATTTATAGAAAAAACTAAGTAAATACCACATTTATACCTTAAGTAAAGGTCTATTACTAAAAACTAAACCTTTGTATTGTTATAACTTTTGTCAAAATTTCTTAACACTAAATACAGATAACATTCAAGAGAATCAAAGTAAGAATTGAAAAATAATTAAATAAATGAGAATGATAATTATATATATAGAGAGAGAGAATCACACTATCACAATGTCTTCAGGGATTTTTAGATAAAGACAGCAAAAAAGACAACAATAGCTACAGTATAAAGACTTATACTGGTTTAGAGAAATATATTTTGGGGTTGTTTGAATCATGTATGAGAAATAATAGCTTTTTCTCCTTGGTAGCAAACATCACTAAAGAATTTTGCAATTTTCGGTCTGAATCAGTGCTGGTTTAAGCTCATTACAGGCCCTGGACGCAGAAGATCTATGGGCCCCCTTAGCACTGATTCAGACCAAATTTATAACCAGAAAATCTGGTTAAGTCCAGCTTGTTTGGCCCCTTTAAGTCCTTTCCAGACCCTGGGCACACGCCCCAAGCACCCAATGGATAAACTGACACTAGATTAAATCTTTATACACTGTCTGCTTTAAATTTAATTGATGTGCACATGGGTATCTAGAATTCTTAGCTTCTTACCGGGGTGTCATAAAGTTGATTAGTGTATGTTTTCTTAATCAGTATCTGCATCTCAGTTGCTAATTAATTTTTCTTTTTCTTTGTTGAACTTTGTAACATGCTGCTTTTTTAGCATTGTTATTATATTTCTTTGACTAAAATTTGTCATGATGTTTAAAGGCTTTGTTCCAATTCATGATTGTTCTTGTGTATTTTCATGAAACATATCGATGAAATTAAACTTTCAATTATAATAGAAATCCAAGTATTAGTTATATTTTTTTTATATGTGGAGATATTTTTAAAAAGAGTACACAAGAATTAAGCTTTTTATAAAAGTTTTGACTGCTTATTTAAAACAAAAAACATTTTCTAATTTATTTCATAAATTTTCAATTTGCTATTTTTAAAGAAAAGGTAAAACATTTCACTAGATATAATCTTTGTTTAAAGATTTTACATATTCTTAATTTTAACAAACATACTTGGAGAATTTCAAATATTGCTTTAAAATTTTTAGGATATAGATAAAAGATTTTTCTTTTCACTAAATCCCTCTGAAATAAATTGCATGATTTGATACACAAAAGAAAAGTAAATTTGGTCAAATTAAGCTGCTGAATCCGAATAGATAATACAAGGAAAAAACCATGTTGTATTTAGATGATTAAAAACAGAAATCAACACTTTGGTTAGATTTAGTGAACCAGAAATCTGCTATAAGTCATGCTTTTCTAAAAATGTTCCTAATTTTTTGACTATCCATGTCTCCAGAAATATTGCTCATTGGCAATTTTTGTAATAGATGAAAAACTTTTTTCTTTTATATTAGCATCATCAGCATTAGGTATAGCATTTCCTGTATATTGATAATTATCATTTGACTGCATTTTCTGAAGAAAGTAAAAGATGTAGTTTTTGCTAATATTATGTTAAATTTAAGCTTTTAATTACTATTACCTTGTTTTCCCCCTGTTTGGTTTGCGTTCCATCTCATACATTCAAAGTTTTTGTTCCCATACAGTCAGCATCGAATCCTATGCGATTAAGAGAAAAATTTCATCCTTGAAATTGAATTTGTTGCTAGTTACATTTGTGTTTAAGTTCCACAACTTTTTTTGATTTTCTGAATATTTCTGCATGATGGCATAACTAATTTTACTTTCTTTATAATTATTGCAGTGAGATTTCCCACCTTGAATTTAAATCAAAATCTTGTGCTGTTCAATGTTTTAAAAATTTTCACACACAGTGTGATATCTGTTAGAATTTTTATTAAAAAACTATTCAAGATATTTTTGATCTTCATTGCCAAAATAAGCAAAGAAAATTATCTGTAATAAATTATTTTGTTTTTGTGGTAAATGTGGTTTTTTTATACTCTAAGGCAGGGATGCACAACCTATGGCCCGTGAAGCCTTTAAAGTTGGCCCGCGAATGTCTATTATAAAAGAAGAGTAATCTAATATGGAATGGACCTTTTTTAATTAAACAGGAAAAAATCGCATACGAAAATAGTATTACAGCAAATAATTGTTTTACAGTTGCTCATTAAGTATTTTTTTTTTCAATTTATTTCGCGGCTTTTCAATATCTTTCCTTCATGATTATCTGCGAGTACGAGTTTTCGTATAGGAGAAGCTCGGGGATGTGGTATACTAGAAGGTTAAAAGAAGTAAGTTTCCAGTATGATTTGGCCTTTTCTTGCAGACATAGCAGGCCATTTGAATGACTTAAACACAAAGCTACAAGGAAAGAATCAATTCATTTTTCAATTGATAAGTAATGTAAAGGCATTTAAACAAAAATTATGTTTATTTCAAAACCAGCTGAAAACTAAAAATTTTGCACACTTTCCCTACGGCCAAAAAATGCATGAAACATTTCCACACATGAAGATGCAGTATGAGAAACAAATTCCAATTTTGCGCAACACATTTGCTGATCAATTTTTAGATTTAAAAAGTGCCAAACGAAAATTGATGTTTTTTCTTCTCCATTTTCTGTTGATTTAAATCTAGTGGATGAGAGTATGCAGTTAGCCTTAATTGATTTACAGAATTCTGATGTTATCAAAAATCAATTCAAAGAAAAATCGATATTAAAATTTTATAAAAACTTATCCGAGGATTTTTTGTACTTAAAGCAAAATGCAGCTGCATGCCCCACTTTCTTTGGCAGCACTTACATTTGTGAGCACACTCTTTCTCACTAATGAATTTAAACAAATCAAAAATAAGAAATAGAATAGCAGATGAGAACCTTTCTTCTGTTCTACGTATTGCCACAACAATCTTAAGCCTGACGTAAAATCAATAACTTCAAATATTCAGTTCCAGCCATCTCATTAAATCTTACAAATTTTAAGTACTAATTTTTTTCAAAATTTAAATTGTGTTCTCTATATAATTAGCAAAACTTTTCCTTTGTTATATTGTCACGTAGAAAGGAACAAGGCGATGTTACCCAATACAAGATTTATTTTGTCGTAGTGTTTTACACGGGCAGCACCACAACTGAAGACCTATCCGGTTGCAGTACTTTTATAAACCTGTTGGAGAGTTCTAGAATAACTACCAGGGGAAAGATACATAAATTCAATTTATATAATTCGCGAATGTCCGTTATAATAAATAACGAAAGTCATGATTAAATTTAACAAACAAGTATCTGGGAGGCTCGAATCCGAGCCACCTGGCATGGTAGAGCGGTGCTCTAACCGTTCGGCCACTCAGAGGGTATCAGTTCGTGATAATATAATTTCAAGTTTGCCACCTTTTTAGCAGGAATGTTTTTTTGAGCCAAAGTATTTTAATCTTTCCGAAAGTGTTTGTGTTTCATTCATTTATCTACTGCATAATGTGTACCTGAGTAAGTAATAATTGTGATAAATGCATAAACATTGTCATAAAACAGTGTTTTCTTGGTCGTAACATATTTGCCATCACGTAATACTTTGGCCCTCGATATGATTCTATTAAATTTTTTGGCCCCTCATCCTAAAAAGGTTGTGCATCTCTGCTCTAAGGCTCCCAAGGCAGATTGTAAAAGCCATTTTAACGGTAAGGTACCGTTTTCCCAAACATTTTTTAATAATTTTATTAATTATTTTTGTGCGGGTCTTTACCTTAAACACCTCAAAGCAGTAGAACTTATATATATTATCAGAGTATATTTTTTAAAATTTAAAACTTAGGTTGAATGCTGGGGAAACTGGAGATCAGAGTGAATGGGACATCACATATTTTACCACCAGCAGGGGAAGTAAAAAACTACTTACTGATAAAAATATTTTTCATTTTTGAATTTAGGATAGAATATTTATATATAAGTTTTCTGCTTTAAAAAAATGCATTTTTTTGTGTTGGAAATTCTACAAAAAAATCTGACAGAGAAGGGGTAATGAGTAATTACAGTAGAACGTCGTTTATCTGAACGTTTATTATCCACACGCACACAAAACGTCAAATATCCTAACTAGTTTTTTTTTTGCACCTTGCAGTGAAAAATCGAAGATGTACAATGGTACAGCAAAAAATAAGTGATTATTTTCTACAATAAAGGTAAAATTGCGATTATTTTGCATCTATTTTGCTTTTTCTTCAAGCACGTTTCCCGCATGGGATGATTTTCAATATTCATATAGTGTCCGGTTTCATATACTGTATGGATCACATTCGGTTTTCGGTTATCCGAATAATCGCATATCCGAACGGTGTCCGACCCCAATTGATTCGGATAAACAACGTTTTACTGTAAAACAAACATGTATAAATAATGGATAATTTAACTTGAAATCTAAAAAATAGTCTAAAGATTATTCTATAAGAATTTATTCTAGTTTTCATTTAATAATTTGTACAATAGTTTTAAATTTGAAGTAAATTTGTAAAAATTGAATAAATGTATTGCATTATTTTGATATGATGTTACATACAAATTACTGATTTTTTAATTTTTCTTATACAAATTTCATACACATATTTTTTTCCTTACAGTTTTCTCAAAACATTAATTAGTTTTCATAAGCATTCATTCACCTTTGCATACATTTACTTGACATTGTATGCATTTATGGGGTGAGATGTCGCAAACATTAATTCTTTGGTTAGAAATATATATATATATATATATATATATATATATATATATATATAGAAGGTTTGGTGAGGCAGTTTTAATGAAATATGTCTTTTAAAGTTCTTCAGCCATATCCAAAATAAAATCCTATTGGCTGATATGTTTGTATCCAGTTGTCCTTTCATAAATTTATAGTGGTCGTATTAAGAATGTTAAAACACTTGAACTGACTAAGGTCTAAATGAGGACTTCATGAAGTATTTTCTGGCTACCTGGTCCAAAACATCAACTCCATAGTTAGTTGGATCATAAAAACTTATTACTTCTGGTGCCTTTTTTTACTCTAGATGGGGGGGGGGGGGATTTTTTGAGTGTTAATTGTAGGGTGTTTGGAATCAAATTATTCCTGGTAAGATGTGCCATATTGTCATGCTTAACAATCTTACTAGAATATAACTCATTTCTTTTCTTTTTTTGAAGGAATAAGGTACTTTTCTCTTTGAATGTTTTATTGTTCCAACACAACTTATTCCTGTGCTCTTCACACATTTTACTAATATTTGTGAAGTGAAGAATCTGTTTCTTCAATCAAGCAAATAGCTACATTTCACCTGCAGCTTCTCTAGCTGGTCTTGTTTCATCTTTTCCCAAATCAGGATATCCGATTAGTAAATATTTTGCCTGTACATCAGTAGCAAGCCAAAATTTAATGCCAGATATATCAGGCTTTTTATGTTTATACTGAATACAGAGAAACAAATATTCGTCTACTGTCAAAATTCTACCTTGTTTATAACTTTCAAACAGTTTTTATATCAATATATTCCAAACATAAGGAACAAGGACAAATGGATCAGATTGTAGTCTTTGGGCACAGTACTTCATAATATCCAAGAATCTATCCCTACCCATAGTCTAGATGAAAATTGTCAGGCCCTGGGATTTGGCCTTAATCTCAAAACAGGAAAAGTTTCCATTCAAATTTGGGTGATTTTTAATGCATTTCATATCTGGATATTGTAAATTATTATTCAGTTGAAGTTTTTTCATGACATTTTTTTGTATTTTTGTTATTTGATTTTAGCAAAGACCTCTTGACTGTAAATTATCGACAAGAGTTAGTTTCAAAATCGCTAGTGTCTTTTTAGTTTGAGGATATTTATATTTTTTTGAGTTTTCCTATTGTCTTAATAAAATTATTTTTTAATGTTATAAAAGAATTATTTTGAAAAGAGTAATTAGTTCTCTTTTATATTGATATAATTTTTTTTTCTTTGTCATATAGCTTTAATTGCTTATATATAGATAGCATTTAATGTGATATTTACAGTAAAAAAATTTCATCTAAGAGTTTTTAATCTGCAAAACTTATTCTTTAAATCAGTGGTTCTTAAACTGTGGGTTATGGACCCTCGGGGGTCCATAAAATTCTCTCAGTGTTAAGATTTTTCTCTTTTACAGTCTCTGAAAGGCCTTGTGGAAAAATTGAAGAATGTGCCATAATAGACCATAATTAAATTGCTCCATATGAAAAAACTCTACTAGAAAATGTATTTTGGATCAAGGATATTTATGTAGTTTTTTTGTTGTTTACAATTATATAGCCATTACTTTAACATAACATTTTCAAAAAATAGCAGAAACTCATAGAAGTGCTTAAGAAGTCTGTATGAGCAGCAGAGGGAGTCCGGGATTAGTTGAGGAACCTTTAAGTCACTCAGCATGTGTTTGAAGTCAGGGAGCGATAAGGGAGTCCTTGATGTCAGGCTAATACGTAGAGGGGTGTCCATGACAATCGAAAGCTTAAGAATTGCTGCTTTAAATGCTTATTTAGATATGCTTTAAAAAAATTTAGCCTTTTTCATAAATTAAATTTTTTTTATGGAATGCTTCATTTTGTCAGTGTTTCCCCAAAATACATATGTCTTTACTCTGAGCAAACAAAAACTAATACAGGTTATTGTTGAACTAAAACCAATCTGATGTCTATGTTATTAAACTAACTTAATTCATCTTTATTCAATTATATGTTTAACTTTTAGTCTCTAGCAGCATATATAACCTATTTATAATAGAGATAGAATTGTGTTTTTAATTTTGAATCTTTAAATTTAATTTTTTTACATTTTTGGTTCAATCAAAGGTGTTAATATTTTCATATTATCTTCTCTTGTACATCTTAATCATGCATATAGGTAGTAAAAGTTAAATTTTTTTCCTCATCATATTTTATCATTTAATTAAATTCATGATTGTTTGGGTCAATTATGCTATATTTGAATGTATAAAAGACTAAGACAACTTTTGTGGCACATGACTTTTACAAATATGCATTTGCAATAAGTAAACATTTTAACTGAATTGGGGGAAGGACAATGGAAAATTTTGAACTTGAAATCAGTTATAGTAGAGCAGGGTTTCTTAAGCTAGGGGTTGCCAAAAATTTTAGGATTTTTGATATACATTTTTGCATGAAATAACTTATTTGCTGTTAATAATAAAAATAATGATAATTTAATTGTTTTTTAGTTACTTTTTGAAGAAAGTTGCAAAAGTATTTTCAACAATTACTGAAACTGATGTACAGTTTCTTTTACTTTTTTCTATGATTTATTTATGTGAGATGACATTCAGTCTTCAATAAATATAAAATCAAAGTATCAATCTAATCTGAAGAATATTGAGAAAGTACTTCATCCGGTGGTGTCGACTATTATTCCAAGATTTAATAACATAATTAAAAATAATCAAGCACATCCTTCCCTTTGATACTTAAATCTTGCATATATAATTGTTAATAAAAGATAATAGTTTATGTATAATTTACCGCATAATTACATTATTTAATGTTTTATTTATATTCAAAGTAAAAACTGATTACAGATATTTATTATTACAGAACAATAACATACTTCAAATAAAACATGTATATAGAAGTACTCAAGCGTGTGTAAACTTTGCTCAATGCTTATAGAGTTGCACAAATGTTTTGTATAAAAAAAATGGGGTTCCCACCCTGAAAAGTTTAAGAGCCCCTGGTATATACGAATTAGATATATGATTTTTCAGTTAAAAAAATATTTAATTCTGGCAAACTATTTTAATAGTTAGCCTTTATTAATATATTTTTAAAGATAGCTTAGGGACCTATTTTTTAAAATTAACTAAAACAATCAATTTAAAATGACATGAAAGCATTGCATGTTATAAGGTAGTGGTAGGCAAACCTTAAGAGTGGCCTCAAAATATATTTTTTTGAAGGGACAGTGCAATTTATTATAAAAGGCAGTAAAGACTAAAATAAATAGTATATTTTGAAAATTCTTTATTGCCAATATCATAAATGAAACTGTGATTAAAATTTTTTTATTTCATTCCATTTAAAAAGTTTTTTTTTATTAATAAGTGGAAAATGCGATTTTTCAGCTTGAAAATAAGAACAAATAAGTATATTTTTATAATTTGAAACTTATCTATTAGAGTAGGTTACATTTTTTGCACAGACACAGTAGTTGATTAATCATAGCTGTGAAACTCATAGCTGGCATTGCCAAGATGTGTATTTGAGTCCTAGTGCCATTGAAGACCTACTGTGTAGAGGAACAGATGCATTTTAAATCTGCTGAGGTTCAAATTCATCACATTGGTAGGAGTATGGTAGCTTGGAGATTGTTTTACCAGCTCGGGTGTCATCCTCATCACTTGACCGAAACTTAAAATTACGAGGTCTGTCACCGATAACCCTAGTGTAGTTTCAAAGTATGATGTTAATAAACAAAATTCCTACTAATTATCAACCTATTGTGTTGATGAGTTGTTTATGTAAAATCTTTGTGAAGATAATAAACATAAGATTAATGCACATTTTAATAAAAAAATTCTTGTTTTTCACCCTTTCTGATTGGCTTATGACGAAACAGATCTGCCATTGACAATTTAATTGCCTGAGAGACATGTGCACAAGATGCCTTTGTGCAAAATAAACATCTCTTGTCTTTATTTATTTGTTTATTTTTGATATTTAAAATACTTACGATTGAACATGGAGGTACAGCATTCTTGGAGATATTTTTAATTATTACTTTAAGAAGCAACTTGCTAATTTTTATTCAGAAGTTCTTAAAAAAAATAGATAGTTTAGAGTGAGGATTGGCCAAACTTATCTTATGTTTTTATCTTAAAAGAAGGGATGTCACAGGAGAGTGTTTTGATTGTCACTCTCTTCATTACTAAAATTATAATTTCCAACCTCGCATTTGTAAAAGATCTAATATATATATATATATAGCAATAACCTGGAAATTTTCATGAAAGGGAAATAAATTAATGTTATTGAAAGACAACTTTAACAGGCAATAAATAATATTATAAGTTGGACAAATGAATACAATTTAAACTTCTCTGTGTGACAAAAACTGTACTTGTGCTTTTCTGTAAACTATGGAAACTCTCTTTATCCTTATCCTGAAATTTATTGTAACAATATTTTAATTAATATAGGTAACAAAATCAAATTTTTAGACTGAGTAAACAAAAACTGTTTTTATGTATACCACAGCTTTGTTAGTGTACAGAACATTTAAAAAGTTCTTTTTTTTACATACATAATGGGGCTCTGATTACATATGTATGTTTACTCTGGTACTCATCTGTTCAAATTTAGATTATGGGAGTGTAGTTATATGTCTGTTTCATGCAATTCTGATACCATACACCACACCATGTTACATCTTTTTTCAATTCCTACTATTAGTTCACACTCTCCCTATATATATATATATAATTCAAATTTTCAATTGTTAATAAAATACCATCTATTCTTCCATTCAAGTTTCAAATGCATTTTTTTGAACGTATTTGATGACACTTGATGTTAATACAGTTTTTTTCAAATATAATTCATTAATTAAATTAAAAAATGAATAAATAGTTACAAACAAAAATAATAGTCCAACTGCATATGTAGAAAGGAAAATCGTTTGTGTTGTACCTGTGTAGCACAATTGATAGCGCATTGGACTTCTAATCCAAAGGTTGTGGGTTCAAATCCTACCTGGGATTGCCTAATTTCTGAGAATGTGATTTTTTTTACTGTACTATTTTATTAGAATAATTAAATTTAATTAATGAATAGATAGTAACAAACAAAAAAATAGTCCAACACCATATATAGAAAGGAAAAGGGAAAATTGTAAGGAAAATTGCTTTCTATTTTGTCACTTAATATTGTAATTCTGTCATATGTATATACATATTTATATTAATTGTAACTATTTAATGAAAAGTAACTAAAATAAAATTTTTCTTTGTTGACCTTAGTAGAAATTGACTTTTTAAAAATTATTTGTTTAGGAGTATTTTGTAATATCTCTTATCCATAATTTATGTAGATTGTCCTGAACCCCAATAACATGTCCCAAAATAACTCAGCACCAGGTATTGAAATCAACCTTAACCAGATCTGCAAATTAGCAACTGTATTTAATCAGAAAAAGATTTATTTTTTTATTCAAGATATATTGCCCTTTTTAGATTTCCTATTATTATTTATAACCTAGATTATGAAATTTTAATATTTAAGGTAAAACTTTTAATTTCTACCAAGATTTTCAAATGAATCAAAAAGCAAAATTCAGTTAAAGAGTTTATTATTATAATTCTATATTTTACCTGCCTTTTTGAAAAAATTTTCTTTAATTTTTGCTTACCTTGATAAGTACATCTGAAAAAGAGCAAAGTAGAAAAATTAAGAGAAATGGAAGCATATTTCAGTCTCCAAATAGGCACATATTTTATGGTATAAAATTTATTGAAAATCATTGTAATGCCTGTTTTGTTTATGAAATAAAGAGGGTAAAATTAATTGTACTTTAATGAATGGTCAATGAGTTACACATTAAGACTCAATAGATGTCAGTTTTAAATCCAAAGAAACATGCAATCTTTTTCATAAAACATGCCCAAAGTAAACATTGTTTATTTGTTTAAATAAAATGTATCTTCATGTCTTATTATTTAGAATACTTTATTTTCTAAAAAAATATTAACTTGTATAAGCAGAAATAACTCGTTCATTAAGTTATGAACTTTGTATATTAAACCTTAAATTTAACTCTTAAAACAACTGAGATTTGAAAGTTTTTGGTGATAGAAATTTCAATTGCTTTCCTTCTTCATAGGCCATTTAAATTTTATTTTCTAAGTATTAGTGAAAATTATTTGGCTAATTTTAGAATATTAAGTAACATATTCTATTAACATATGATCCTAGCTATATGAATGTAAGCTTTACAGGGCTGACAAACCATGTTTATATGTGTGATTGTTATAAGAAATTCTCAAAAAGCTATATTCATATAAAGACTTATTCAATTTTTACTTGTATCTTTTTTGATATATTATTAAAATCTACTTCCAATTGAGCAAACTTGTTGGTTTATTAATTTTTTGTAATAGCCCTCATGTTGCCAAAAAAAAAAAAGTTAGGGGGAGGGGGTTGAGCATAAGTGCTTTTGATTTTGTTTGCATAAAACCTTGTTTGTTTTTAAAATATGAAATAATTATTTCTGTATGATAAATATCTTTTATAGATAGTAGATTCTAAGGTACTTAGTGTGTGCAAGCTTTAGATCTAAAGTGCAGCTCATCCCACAAAAGTTAATTGAAATTAATCCTATTTATATATTTTGCATTTTATTTATATATTTTGGTGGTACATAAAATGAGTGTTTAAATTTATTTGCTGCTAGTTTTAACTATGTATTGTAGCTGTATTTATGTGCAGAAAAATTTATTAATATAATAAATTCTATCAATGTTTAATTTAAAATTTATGAGTTAGAGTCTTTTGCATTTTTAGGTTCTTTTATATATTATGTGCTTCAAATATTGTTATCATTAATCTTAATTTTTCATCATGTTTAGATATGTTGAAAGTTGAAAGTAATCTTGTATTTTGGGTTGTGTAAAGAATCCTTGAAGAGTAGATGCCAACAAAGGACCATATCATGTCTGGAGTTGTTGGAAAAGGTACACAAGTACATTGTTTCCTTTAAAAAAAAATCTAAAACATTGACTAATAAATTATATGTGTAAGTGTCCATAATTAATAAAAGTGTATGGGGGAGGAAATATCATCCTGATATTTTCCACACACTTATATTAATTACCATGAGACTTTTTTATTAATTTTTAAACCTGAATTTTAAATTCAGGAAAAGTCGAGAAAATCTTTTCAAGGTGCATCTTTACACTTTTTTTATTATCACAAATGATGTAGATTTATGTATTGCAAGATTGTCCAAAGCAAAGTTAAGTCATTAAATTAAAATTGAATTAATAATATTTGCACAATTTCAGGTGAAATAACCTTACAAGTGCACTTATGTACCATTTAGAGAAAAAATAGGTTCTCCTTAATTCTAACCCAATTTTTAAATTAAAAAATAAATTACCTGTTAGAAAAAAAAAACTTATACTAAAAAGCACACAATTGCATTTTATATAAAAAAATATAATTGGAAATACTCTTAAAGAATAGAAAGTATCTCTCGGTAATTTACATGTAGAAATATATGAGTCTTACTAAATGTTAAATATTTTTTATATATCATCCTGATATTTTCTTCAGTCCTTAGAAAGTTCCATTGTACAAGGTTCTTTGTTAACATACTTATGACAGAATAGAAAAGGCAGGTCAAAGAAAATTACTAGAATGTTGTGTCGTCTCATGAAAAATTTTATTCAAATGGAATGGAACTTGAAGAACTTATATATAAGAGCTTCATGTCTTTTTAAGTGAGGTGAAAAAATATATTGATTATTTCATTAAGTTGGTTATAATTACATTATAGAAAAATATAGAAATCAAAAGATAGGCAGAATAACTTATCTAGAATTTATGTATTCCAGAAAAAATAATCCTGAAGGTCAACAAAGATAATTTAAATTTATACTATGAAATTAAAACTGTATTCTTTAATTTTTATTCAAAATACTTGATTTTTTTAAAAAATGAAATCTTTTGATTTTGTATCGTCACATTAGTTTTTAAGAATGTCAAGAAGTTTACTTAAGAATGGATCATGTTTTATTCTGAAAAAAATTACATATCACTGCTATTTTCTTAACTGATATATTCAAACTCATATCTCATGAAAGAAATAGTTTTTGAAAGTATTTCCGCCTATTTTTTTTTTTTTTTACTATATTAAAATTAAAGGAAATAGGTGATATGTTGTAATAAACAAATGATCCTCATAACTCTATGAATGATTTAAAAGAACTATGAAAATATTGGTTTTATTTTAAAATTTGACATGGTGTTTGTACTTTGCATAAATTTGTGATCTAATTGTTTATGTATGTTTTGAAAATGGAATGGTTTTCAATTATTACTATTAGCTCACACTCTCCTTATATATATATATATATATATATATCTTGTTAACATTTTCCATCTTTAATAAATTACTTTTTATTCATCCACTCAAGTTCAAATACATTTTTTAAAACTCTTAAGTGGATGGATGACACTTGATGTTGATACATTTTTTCAAATATTAATTCATTAATTAAATTTAATTTACTAAAATAAAATTTTTCTTTGTTGACTTAAGTAGGAGTTGACTTAAATTGTTTTTATTTGTTAATAATTAGCTGATTTAAAAAATTTATTAGAGATTATTGTTGTTAACTTGAAAAAGTGATGTACCGTATTTTCCTGTGTATTATCCGCAAAGCCGTTTTTTCAAGTGTGAAAATAAAAAAAATTGCATAATTTTTTTGGTGAATAATCCAAAATATATACTGCCAATAATGTAGTGTTAGATGAAAAAAATACACAATATGATTAAAATTATAAGTAATAAATTGTACAGAAATTTTTTTTGTAAAATTCTTTTCTCCATCAGACATTCATTGTTACCATAATTTTTAAACATTTGATTTTAATATCTGTTAATCCCGACATCTAAAGGCTGCAATTTCTTTGTCAGTCTTGCAGGTATTAGTTGCAGATGCAGACGTTGGGCATTTTTAACATTCTCACTGGGATATGTTTCATTTTATAGTTAAAAAGGTTTGGGTCACATTTTTCAAAATTAGCCTTTTTATTTCCCCCTCCACAATTTAATAATGATTCATCAATGTTAAGCAATCTTACAGTTTCCCGATTTCCTACTTCGGTAGCCTTGTCTATAATGTTTAGTTCAAAATCAGCCGTGTAATTTATACATTTCCGCTTCAAACATGACGATATATGAACTTAAATATTTTCAGGACCAAACAGCTTAGGTGAAGACAGAATGCAAAATGACACTAGGACCTAGCAACTGTAATATCTTTGCAAGGAACTGATTTCGTTCTTGAACGTAATTTGACAAAACTGATTGTAGCTGAAATACATCAGCTGAGTTGAAAAGCTTTCAGTGCCATCTGCTATTTATTTTATGAAACATAAATAGTATTTATTTCAAAACTTTATTGTACACTTTTCTGATGGAGAATGTTTTTTATTATATTATCCGTGGCGGCGTATAAAATGCACAAGGAAATTTGAAAATTTTTTAACACATAATCCGTGGATTATATACAGGAAAATACAATAACTAAAATTTGCAAGTGGTTTAAAAGAAAACACAGGAAAAATTATTTTAATCATAATGGAAGCATTGTGTTGAAATTAAATTGTAATATAAGTTTAGAAGGAGGTGGAATAATTAATTATCTTCTTCCCAAGTTTCTGTGTTTAATTTTTAAAAGCAAAGCAGCATATTTTTTGTCATCCAAGGATCATGTTTTAGCTATTTTTTCTAAATGCATTACATATTTTGCTTCAATTTGAGATTGACAGTTTCCTTTTATAATGCTGCTATAGTTTGAAGCACATTAATTGGTTTATTTTCACTTTGAAGAAGTGTTTAATCCCATTTAATTGACTTTTCACTTGTACCACTAAAATACCAAAATCTGAGACAATTTTCAAAGTTCTTGCTCAAAATTTGTTTTTGTTTTCATAAATGACTTGATTTCTTTATGCATATCATTACTTAATCTTGATTCAATTATCTTACTTCTTAAAAGTAAACAATGCCATCATTGTCAATATCCACAAAATTAAGGAAAGGGCTAAATTCATTGTCAAACGGCGTACATACTTTAACTCGTGCATCAGGTTGGTATGTAAAATTCTTATATTTATGCTGTTGGCATCTTGTACTTTATTTTGCTTCATCTCTATTTATGTATTTATTATAGCCATATTTTATATATAATTCTATTATACCTATTAGGTGGGAAATAGTTTTAATATTTTTTTAAATGTGGTTTTATTCTACATTATTTGTTTTATTAAGTGTGCTAAGCCTCATATAATGTTTGTCAGGCTTCTTAATGTACTTACTCATAGTTCTTAGTTATTTTTTTCTTCCTATTTATATAATAGTATATACTTACTTATAAGTGTATATAATAGTATTATTACTGAATAGCTTCTGAGGGATGAGTTACAAATTATTTTTTCTGTTCTAATCTACTCTATTACAACTATATAGCTATCTTCTCATTTATATCTTGGATTTAAATGTTTGTTGTGAAATACAAAATAAGATTTTTAGTAACACACATTAATATTGTTATTTATCATTAAATCAAAAGTGGATTATTAAAGATTAAAAGTAAAGATAACTATTTATTCAAATTTAATTGCTTTTTTTAAATATCAGTAAAATAAATGTGAGTGGGCAAATTATTACGTATTATTTCTGAATAATATATGTTAACATGGTTATCCATATCACAAGTTCATAATTTGATTTTTTTTTAAAACAGCATTGGATTTAAATTCAGATTAAATTGTATTCTGCTTTAACTTTAATGATTATGTAATTATTTATTGTTTTATGGCTTGAATAATCTTATTTTGTATTTAAAAATAGTTTACTGTTGTGTACTTATTACTGTTTATCATTAAACTGATCCCAATACATTAAAAGCAAATGCAATAACATTTAATCTGTAATGTAATAATGATTTGAAACCTTTTGAAAAATATGTGTAAATTAAGGAAATTTTTTTTTCGATTTTTATTTTCCTCAAATTATTAATTTACAGAAATTATTAAAAACTGTTACTTTTTTAAAATTGCAATAATATATTAGAAGGAATCGATCATTGTGGAAAAGGAAAATAATTTTTAGAAATTCAATTTGATTATTCTTTGTTGTAAATGTATTTTCTTACAATTGATTGGAGTACATATAAATTGTGTACTATTATAAATATAACTCTGTAATTTATTAAATACTATGGGCAGTTCTGAAGTACAATTTAAACTTAATTTTTTTTTAAAAAATAAGCCTTTGTATATAGAATATTAGAGTTAATTAATATGAAAGTTTGCGATTAATATTGAGGTTTATCCTTAGGTGAAAATAATAATTTTTTTTACTTTGCAAGAGTTACATTATTGCTATTTTTTAATGTTTTCTTAATTTCTTTCTTTTGTATGTATATGCTAGGATGTTATGTATCATTCTGCACAAATTCATAATTAGGTTTATGAGAAACCTATAATTTTATGTATATAAAGGTAATCTTAGACATGGGTTTGTAATATGATTTGTCAATCCTATGGACATTTGTGTTTTGATATATATGTATAACTTTTAAAAAAAATTGCTAGAAGTTTACCTTTTGGGGTTAGTCTATATAAAATATTATAGTTAATATGAAAGTTTTTATATTAATAACTAAGATTTATCCTTTGGTGAAAACGATTTTCTTTTTTCAACACAATGAATTGTATTTAAATTACATATTTTATAGTAGTATGATTTAGGAATACTGTGTGAAGCATTTAAAGACATTTGAAATGATCCTGTAATATAATACTAACATTCGATACCTTTTATTGTCTGACTTACTCAATAATTATCACTTATAAATGTTTGAAAATTTAATATGCACTTATCATTTATTGACTTTTAATTTTAACATTACTTGAATACACTATAAAGAAATAAAATATGTGAATTTTATCTTACATTAAGAAATTCATTACAATATATTAAATGCATTTTTATATTCAATTGAATAACTATAAATGATATTTCTTCCTTGTATACACGTGAAGAGTCTTTTAAGACATCTGTGTCAAAAGTTATTTTTTGGTCATTTTCAGCTCTAATATGCATTAATACTGATATATACACACTCACATGTATTAAGTTGAATCATAGTAAAACCTAGTAGGAAACATTCCAAACATTTGATTTAGTAATGTTAAGGTTACTAGATCTGTTCGATGGCACTACTAAAACAGCGGTGTTGTGTAAGTGTATCTCTGGTAGTGGAGAGTTGCGTTTATGATGAGACTGAGAGAGGAGTGTTAGAGAGAGAGTTTGAGTAGAGTATTTCTGAGGTGTTATGAGTTGTGAGAGTTAAATAATGTATATGGTGGGTGAGATATAGTTAGTAATGAATAAGGTGTGAGTAGTTAGAAGTTGTAAATAAAGTTATTTGTTATTAGAGTGGTAGAGTTATTTGTAGATAGTTAGCTTTGTCAGTATAAGTAACATTTCAAATACAGAGTTACATAAATATTTTATGAATATTGTTGAATAAAAAAATATTCATTCAAAATTATGCCCAAAATTTATCTTGTTACACTGGTAATATCTGTTAAACAGTTATTACCATTCAGTTTAAGCAAATAAAGTTATTAATAATATATTAAAAACCTAGATCTCTCTAACAATAATACTAAAATGGAAAAATGAAAACGAAAGTTTATCTAAATATTAGGAAATCACAGTTAAATCAGGTTATTTTTATAGTTACCAAAATTTTCTATATGAAGCTCCAGGATAATTTAAGGCTCCTGCTTTGCTAGTTATTGAAATAACAAATGAATATATTTCAGCCCATATGCTGCATAACACGACATTTTGTAATATTAAAATAATGTTTATAGTTTGAAGTAAAAACAGCAACTTAGTATGAAATTGTGTTTGACTTAGGTGGGAAACATGTGGCTGCTGTTATGTATGATCACTTGAAATAAAATGTATATTCTATTTATTTGGAGGGGGGGAAAAAACGTTTTTGAATATATTTGTCTCATTATTGAAGCATTATGGTAAAATCTTTTGGGTTTAATTATGCTGGTTATTTATTCATTTACTTTTGCTAAAAATTAATATAGTATCCGAAATGAGTAATTTTTTGAAATATTTAATACTCTGTGAAGGATCTGATTTAACGCTTATTCTTAAAGTCTTATGTGTGTTCTCTTTTTAAAAATCATTTTTTATCTTATGCCTATCTAAAAATTAACTTTTATGCATTATCCACCACCAGTTTAAATATATATATATACACATAATATGATGAATCTTACCCCAAACTGTATGTATACATCTGTAAGGTTATGTATATTAAATTTTTTTGTAAATTAATTTGTTTACAGGCCCTGGTAAAGGCAGAACTAAACCATGTTGTGCATGGTGCTCCGAGAAAAGAGACCTAAAATATTGTCTTGCAGTGGATCACCAGAAAAAAGACTTTTGTTCTGAAATGTGTCTTCATGATTACAAAAATGCATTTTTAAAAGTAATCATCTTAAAATCTTAGATACACTGTAGAAAATAAAATATGGACTTTTATTTATTTTGTTAAAAATTTGAAACATTTTTTGATGTAATATATTTAGTTTAAAAGCTTTCACATTTTTGGTCCTTATAGAAATAATTTTACTTACTTTTTAATAGTTTTCTTAGTCTTCATTTAACACATTATTTTATAATTTTTCTGTTAGAAATATTGCAAAAATATGCCGAATATTGTTCTATGTTTTGCAAAAACATATTTAAGAAATTCTTTTGAATGTTTGAGAAACATTGCATAGAAAATCATTTCAAGTAATTTTGTCATCTAATTACTTTTATTTGTTAAAAAAATAACTTGCCTCCCCTTATTTTAATGATAGAGTTTGAACTATTTTTTTTTTTAAAATTATAACTAGTATGAGTTGTGACAAATTTTAAGCCCTTTAATCAATTCAAAGTTTTGCTTTTGTATTTCTCTTTATAAAGTTAATGAACATAAGCTTTTGTATATAAAAAAATTCGAATTAAGTAGAGAAAAATGCCTTTTGTTTTTATATAAGCATGTTTTGTGAAATCATAGTATTGTATTTCTTTTGTACAATTAGGAAATGTTTTTTTTATTTAGGGAATAGAATACATCTGAAAACAAGGGCATGTTTATTTTTTAAAAACTTTAGAATCTTTCATACAATCTTAATTTTTTTTAGTGAAATTTGTCTATTTTAAAAGTAAAGGAAAAATTTGAATTAAAGAGGGCTTTTTCTCAAGGAGGGTATATTACTGAGATTTCAAGCTTCACCTTAGAGTATCAAGTTTTGATTTGTTTAGTGTTATTACGCTATGAGTGTATGAATAAATTTTTTTTTCAGGTGAGATGTGCCATATGTGATTGTGAAATTACTAAAAATCCTGTTGTTATTACTGAGCCTAGTATCAAAGATTTCTGTAGTCAGCAATGTCTTCAGAAGCACAATGCAAAAGAATTGAGCTCACAGCTTGAAAAACAAAAAAAGCAAGCTACTAGTATTCAATTCCAATATGAAACCACAGGTGAGGCCCATTAGCTATTTTTTTTACTGTTCTTTGGCAGACTATTTTTAAAAATTTAAATTGTGTAATTAGTGCTTTGAAAACACTTTGTTCTCTATCTAATATAAATTATCAAATGAAATAATATTTTTTAGATATCATTCCTCCCTTTTCTTGATTTGAAATAATTTTTTTTAGTAATGAAATATGTGATTAACTTGTGCGTTATATCGATATCTTTATGCATGAATATAAAACTTACTTTATAAAGTGATATTTCCCTCTCTTTATTCATTTAAATATAGCAAATAAAAAAGTTTGTTGATATCACTATACTTATTTCATACTGTGAAACAAAGACTGTTTTGAAATAAATTTACGCTGATGGGCTTTACTATAATTTAGTATTTAAGTTCATATGTATCTTATTTTATATTTTGATACCAGTATATACAAAATATTTTTAAATAAAAAGAAAGGCTGTGAGTGGAAGATATTTTTCAAATTTTTCCTATATTGGAAGTTCTCTGAATGATTTGTTTAGATATAGACCATGCTTTTATTTTTTGCAATATCTATTGAAAGGCAAGTATAATTGGGAAACTTACAAAAGCTAGAGTACTTTCAGGAAAATATTTGGAAATATTACTGAAATACTCTATAGGTGGTCACAGTAACATAGTGATTTTGGTGAGAAACTCATGGTCGGTGTGTTGTGAGTTCAAGCCCTAGCGCCACTGAAAACCCACTGTGTTCATTGTTGATTCATGTTAAATCTGTCAAAGCTCAAAGTCCTATTGGTATGGTGTAGTTTGGAGAAGGGGTGCCAACTCAGGTGTTGTCCTCGTCACTTGATTGATTTAAAATTACAAGGTTCATTGCCAATAGTGCTCATGTTACTTTATAATGTGACATTAATGAACACCCACTCACTCAAGTATTATATATATAGGATCTTATGTAGCTTAGAATTGCTAATTGATTTTTGCCTCTTGAAATTTTTTTTTTTTATTTAAATTTTTTTTTTAAATATAAAGAGCTCATATATAATGTAGAGCTTGTATTCATGTTGTAGAAAAGATTGAAAATTTCTGTATCTTACACTTGAAATGACCCTATATGTGTTCTCTAAAGATTCTCTCCCTCCCATTTTTAGTTTTTTCAGTGAAGTTGGAGAATCACGACTTATATAGTAACCTAAAAGTTCATTTACTCCCTTTAATAAACATAAATGTTGTTCCTTCAGGATGCCCTTGTGATCCTTCTCTATTTTGAAACTTTTTATGAACCAATTTTTATTCTTTCCTTCATCACCTGCCTAAATTATACAAAACATGTGTGATAATTATCTATATGTTACACTTGGCAATTTCATCGCTTTTTGGAATCATTTTTTGTTTAAAAATGATAATTCTAGCTCAAAATTTTTTTGTGCAGCAATTTCTTTGTATTTTTTACATTTTTACTATTTAAATTGTCTATTTTTTTACTGTTTACATGCCAATCCCAATAGCAGGGAAGTATTACCCTATAGTTCCCTTTGGTCCAAGCTTTGCTGTAGGTGGGGCAGGTGGCAAGAGTGAATCCACTTGCATCAATTAGTTGTTGGTAAGACTGTGGGATTTCCAACAAAGAAACATTGCTGTAGGGTTACCACTGCAGATAAGGGGTATTTCGGATTTTTTAAGGAATCCTCACTCTGATGCTGCTATCCCATGCCATGTTGTAATATCTTATTATGTGACAAACCTAATGATTGTAAGTTACAGATTACCTCTCATTGGACCCCATGGTGACTGGGTGCATTCCAGTATGAAAACTTTCTCTTCTTTCTCTCTTCTCTTCAGGTCTTGTTTTGCTCACTTTTTTCAACTGAAGTACAATTGCTGCTCACTCACGATTCTTTTATACTTTCTTTATCAAGGAATGAATTGTTAAAAAAAATTTCTCTTTATATCTGTTAAGCTCCTAACAAAATGCATTGTGAACAAAATTCAAGGTTATGTTTCTTGGATTTCCTTACAGAAACTAGATTTGCTTTGCAATCCATATCATATTTACTGACAAAAACATTTGATTTTTCTCATTTTTAATCCACGCTAGTCATTAAATGCAAACATTCTGTGGTGTCATTTCTAAACCTGACTTGTGTGCTTCTGAAATAGAAATCCTCAATTTATTTTCTAATAAGAGGGATTATAATTAAAAGATAATTCTTATAAGAAGGATTTTAAAATGATGATACACAATCATCATTCCTTTCAAATATTTAGTTATAACTTTCAATTTTCCCTATATTACCAACTGTAATTAAATCTGACTACTTAACAGTAAATTATCAAATATGACCATATGTATGGAATCCTTTGTATTGTTTCAAGCATCAAAGCTTCAGACATTTACAAATTGCTTGCTGGGACAACTTAAATGTTCTAGGTGTACATTTGTTCAGTATTCTCCATGGATTTAAATATGGTACCAAGGTGGATTAATAACCATCAGTCCTTTTGATCACAAACTGAGTCCAGAATGTCAAACTGGAAAAAAAGGGTTAAAAAGAATCAAGATGCTGTTGGATCTCTATTTAACAAAGTCGCTAAATCTTGTAAACAGTTCGTTATGTGGAAAATTTGTTAAATAGAGGTTCATCTTTCGGTATACTTTGTAAACCAGTTCCAGGAAAAGGTTTGCAAAATAGTTTGTAGACTGTATTTAAATTGACAAAAATATTTCCTGTCTATAATTTTTCAAAATTATATTCTCACATTTATTACAAACCATAGGAAGCTAATAAATCTGTGCCCTGACCTCCACTTATATGGATCAGAGTATTGTAATATAATGGCTATTTCAGTGTCTAAAACCATAGTCCTGAAGAACCTTCCTTAATCTACTTTTGTGTATTCAACAGTGATTATTACTATAAATACTCTTCATATGGAGAGTATTCACACTCTAAAGAGGATTTGTGGATTATGTGACTATGGATTCTATGACTGTAGTTATGGTTATGAATTCTTTGTCATCCTACTCCCTTTTTTCCTTTCTTGCATTTACCAAGTCTAATCTAGATAACATAATCACATTTCTCATTAATTAAACAAGTGTTTAATGCAACTTGGTCACTAGCTCCTTGCACCAATAAAACCAACTAAATTAACTTTAAGCTTAGTTTTACCTAATTTGAATGTGCTTTTTTCTGTACATGCTTCATTTATTAATATATAAAGCCAATTTATTTATTTATTATTAAAAAATGCTTTATTTATTATTTTCTTTTCTATTAAACAAATGTAATGTTTTTTAGCTTTTGAAAAATTTCTTTTTCAAAAATTAATACTTTATGTTGATTATAAAAGCTACATTATATCTAGTTTATTTTATATCATGAGGTTCCTAAATGTTGCTTTTTTTATATAGGTGTTTTTGATTGGGATGTATATTTAAAGGAATGTAATGCTTTTGCTGCCCCAGCCGAATGGTTTAAACAAGTATGTTTTCACCCTAAATTTTATTTTTTTGTTTAGAAAATAATCCAGTGTTGGTTTTGATCGAGAATTCCGAAGAAATAAGATATTAATGTTAGATTAATTGATAAATTTAGGTTTCTTTTTTATTTATTTTACTAGATGTATGAGAAAAATTTGTTTTGATATGTAGCTGGTGAATATTTGATTTTAGTTTGTATTAAGGAATCAACATTTTAACACTAAAACATCCGTCGATGTCGATTGGACCCTTTAGTCTGTTTAGTACTTCTTCTTTCCGCATTTTTGCATGGAATTTGAAAATTTTTCGTGTCTTTTAATCATTTTCTGTGGTGATTACACAGAAAACGTTTTGTGGTCTTTGGTTAATTAGGAGAGATTCTTCAACTAATTATACTTAGAACATCCGCTGGTGTCATTTCAACACCAAGGCAATTATCATTATAGATAGCTGTCGTTCAGCAAAAGATAGTTCACTAAGTGGATACCATTAGTAAAACAAACTTCCAGAAGTAATATCGCACATTTATTTGACATTGATTGCAGTGTTACTGGGTTTGCAGCAGAAATGAGTCAGTTATACTAAAATCATTGTGTCTAAGCATTTCGTTACACAGCATTTGCTTACCCCCCTTTTCCTCATAAAAAAAGTTTCATTCGACTTTCGAATCTTGTGCAGTATAGACACCTTGAAATGATGATTCGAAGAAAAAGTATAAGCCCTGATGAAACTAGTAATTTGTTGTGAGTGCTTTCTGAGAATTAATCGGATGGTGATTAGCTGTCTTGTTTTAATTTAGTTTCTGATGTAGAAGTAAGATTGATTGAAAGGGACTGTGAAGAATCTGAAGAAAATGCAGATGTAATTGATAGTATTCCAATAAATTCTGATATATATGTCGCTAGTTATGATACAGAATGGATACCGCATAATAGTAATGTTCCTGGCAGATTTGCTACTCAAAGCAGTGGTGCAACAAGCTTCGCAAAACGTAATGTCATCATCAGTTTTTTATGATATAAAGGGTTATAATATATAATAATTACATGAAAAACATTCAATAGTCATAAAACTAAACTCTACTGAGCAGTAGTCCTGCAATTATTTAGTTATTATGATTATTTTATATCACAGCGTCGCAATGACACTATGGACGTTTAAGGGTAATCGAAATCCCGGACGTTTTAGTATCAGGCATTTCAATTCAATTGAAAGATAGATATAATATCAATGCTTTATGATTCTTAACTGAAATTTCGTTTCCTTTACACACAGAAGTTACATTTTTTTTAAATGTCTTGTTGCTTAATTTTCAATTGTAATTATTTTATCACTCTAAATTGAGATTTATTTTTTCAGCTCTATTAATGGACCTTATTTTTTATTATTTAATTTATTGTATTTCAGTATGCTGTTCCACCTAAAAATGAATTTAAAATTGGGATGAAGCTTGAAGCTTATGATCCACGGAATACTACATCTGTATGTATTGCCACTGTAGTTGGCATTCAAGGACCTCTTTTGCGATTAAGATTAGATGGTGGTGATAATAAAAATGATTTTTGGCGTCTGGTTGATTCGTCTGACATACGTCCTATTGGCCATTGTGAAAAAACTGGTGGGATGTTGCAACCACCTCTTGGTTTTCGAATGAATGCCTCCTCTTGGCCTATGTTTTTATTAAAAACTTTGAATGGCGCTGATATAGCTCCAAGTAAAATATTCATGAAGGTATGTAAAAAATTTCCTTTTTATTCATTTTAAATTTAATTGGGTCTGATTTTTTTCGATGTTATGGGAAAATTAAAAAGAGGACAAATTAAATTTTAATGTCTTTGAAAATTATTGATTCTCTTGTTGTTCAATGATAATAGTTGTATATGTGATGATCAAAAATATTTGCAGGAGCCTGAATCACCGTCATGTAACTATTTTGAAGTTGGTGTGAAATTAGAAGCTCTAGATCGTAAAAACCCTCATTTAATATGCCCTGCTACTGTTGGTGCCGTAAAAGATGAAATGATCTTCATAACATTTGATGGATGGCGGGGAGCTTTTGATTATTGGTGCAAATATGATTCAAGAGATATTTTCCCTGTAGGATGGTGTAAGGCAAGTGGACATCCTTTGCAGTTACCTGGAAACAAAGGCAAGTAATCTACTTTATTTGCATATAAAAAGTTAAGAACCTTTTATTTATTTTTTTTTAAAAAAAAATCTTTAAAATGTTTATTAGGTTTACATACATTTTTAAAATTCAAATATTTTTTTGCAGTATTTTTTTATTTATATGTATATATTACAGAAACTTCTGAGTGAAAGAACAAGTCAGAGGTTTGTATTCTTAAATTTGACTAATTTACGAGAAATGTTTCTGTTGTTAATATATAATTCATTTCATATGTATTGTGTGAAAAGAAAACTTATTAGAAAGAGCTTTTTTTTTTAAAAAAAAAAAATATTATTTAGCAATTGGGCTAAATTATCTGTAGTTTATATAGTTTATGGATAATGATGTTGAAAGTTAAAGATATATTATGATCTATCAGATGCACAAGGGAAAGAGTTAGAGTTAAATTTTTTCTGTACATGAAAAGTAAGTAGAATTGGGGAACTTTATGAAGATACATCTTGAAATTTTGTTGTGATCTGGAAGTAATTTACAATTAGAAATTCTCTCAGTACTTAGGAATAGTTTTGATTTCATTTGAAAAACTAAAATAATTATATTTTGATTTTTTTTGTTATCTGAATCTGTATGAGCAAATATGATAGAAAATTGGAAGCAGAAATCTTTATGTAATTTCATTTTTAATTAGAATCATACAAATAATTTTTATTTATGAGTTTATTGTATTTGTTTGCATTGATTTGGCGGTTTGTCAAAAATACTGTTCCTTTATTTCTTTGTTAGTTCTCAGAGAATGGAAAATTTAAGTAAATTTAAAAATTATTCATTTTTAAGTTGTTTATTTTTGAAATAAGAATTCCATTGATGCTAATCCAAAAATATAGCTTTCAAAAGT
The DNA here is from genome assembly GCA_019973975.1 of Trichonephila clavata. Lineage (NCBI taxonomy): Eukaryota > Metazoa > Arthropoda > Arachnida > Araneae > Nephilidae > Trichonephila > Trichonephila clavata. The sequence continues at coordinate 237,925 of BMAO01032998.1, forward strand.
GACCTTAATTCTTTCATTGTGATAACCAATGTTATAGATGATATATTTATTCATTAAAGTCAATATTTAAAAAGAATTTACAAAATAAGCCTTAATGAAAGCTGCCAGTTAATCAGTTTTGAATTCAAAGTTATGCATTCATTTCTCATTTTTAAAAATCTTGTACTAGTCTTTAAAAATGGAAAACAATTAGGGAAAATGGTACTAGATATAATAGAAATAAATAAATATATGGTTCTTTAATGTGTAACTGTTTTGAATTCAAATTGTCTGAAAGGAATTTTTCAACTATACTTGGGGGATCGTTTTTGATCATTTTAATACCAAAGATGAACCAGTTGCATAATGTACACCCCCGCATTACGAGGGGTCTCAGGTCTCTAAGGGGCCCAAACTTGACTGACATTAAGTACGTATTTGGGCTTGGGGCTCTAATCTTGAGTTTGCAGGGGGGGGGGGGTAATATTCTTTGTTACACCACTGAGATGAGCCATGCTAGTGTTGATAACTGCTGTGTAAGTACTGAAAGAAATTTTACACAATCGAAATTTGAGTATAGGTAAAGTTATCATGAGGATTTGCTTAATATCTTAAATTCTAGAAAAATTCAATTGTGATTTATCCTTTATTCAGGGATTTAGTTTATAAAACGAGCAATTGATTTTTGTTTGGCTAAGAGTGGATTCAAATTTTAAGATTATAAAAATAATTAAATTTACTGTTCTTTGTGATTAATATTGGTGGTAGCAATTAAGCAGTGTGTTTAAGTGTGATAAATGAAAAATTATATACTCTTTCCTAATATTCATATATATTTGGAAAAACTTTTACTCCTTGAGATTCACATCACATTTTAAATAACATATTTATTCGAAGCTCAGCCCCACTTTTTCCCAATATTATTACTGCTGAAAATTGGGTGCATCTTAGAATCAAAGGCAAAAAAAAAAAAACGTTAGAGGGGAAAATTGAACATGATATTGATGGTTAGAGCAATTACAGGTCCATATATTAGTTAAAAGTTTTCAATACTGGTAAAATAAATTCAATATTTACTTCTTATCAGTTCTCATTTTAAATTTTTAAAATTTCGTAAATATCAGGTATATGTAAACCTTTTACACTATTTTTTATTCACAAAACCAGTTTTAAGAATTTGGGGTGCAGCTAAGAATCGATGGCGGCTTAGATTTGAGTAAATGAGGTAATTGTTTTATGTAATAATACTGTAAGATCTCACTCTATGCTGTGGATACATTCTATAGAAAAGTACATGTAAACAACTCAAAAGTAAGACTACACATCTTGGAATAGCTTGGGGGTACGTTAATAAATTATTTTCTTAAACCACATGAAATCAAAATGATTTAAAAATAATTCAAATGTGCTTAAAAATAGGTTACTTAAAAAATTCCCCAAACTTAAATTATTTTTTTTATTGAAAAATTAAAACACAAATCGTGTTTTGTAATCATTATCTGTAAATGGTTTGCACCATTCATAAACTGATTGCAAATCAATTATATTATCAGAAACAACTGTCTGTATTGCCAACAAACATGACATATTTTCACTAAGTTCGTTATTGTTCTGCATAATTTTTTTTTTGTTGACAATGTGACTAGTCAAACTTTCCAGTGATGTTTCTGTTAATTTTCTTATGTAGTTAATGGTTTTATAGACGTATACCTCTGTAGTTTATGTTATAATTTAAAGATTCATTCAGAAGTGGAGTCATTAACAAGATAAATTATTAAGAAAATGATTTTCTAATTTACTTATAAAGTTGAAGACCCTAAATTAATTTTGCATTGGGCTGGGGGAGAGGGAGTAGGGCAAAGTACTCATAAATGACAGTTTATTAAACAGTAACAACAGTTTGCAACTCTTCTTTCTTGGAAAATTCTTATCATTAAAAGACCATGTTACTAGCAATTTCCATGTTTTCTCATGTATATCTACACTATTAAAATTCGTTGGTAAATGAATGTATCACAGCGTAGCTAGACCGGAGTGGGTTCTGTATCAAAATTTTTTGGATGCCCTTTTTGGGGCCCTTTAACATGTTACGATTCTTTTGCTTATACATTTTGGGGGCCCCGTATAATTGATACAGCGGTAGCTACACCCCTGTTCTCTCTATCTATCTATTTATATATATAAAAGAGAAAAGCAACTCACTCACTGACTCATCACAATATCTCCGGAACTATTCAACCTACAGATTTGAAATTTGGTAGGCATGTTCCTTTCATGGAGTAGAGATCCGCTAAGAACGGATTTTGCGAAATTCGAACTGCTAGGGGCGTTACAGGGGGTTAAGGAGCGTTATAAATAATCATTTCCATTTTTAAACTACTTGACATACAGTCTTGAAATTTGGTTTTGCAGATTCCTTTCATAGAGCAGAGATTTGCTACAAAATGAGTTTGGTGAAAATCAACCCACAAGTGGCGTTGCAGGGGCTTAGTGGGCATTATAGATAATTATATCCATTTTTAAACTATTAGACATGGTTGGCCAACCCGTGGCACACATGCCACAATGTGGCATGGCTTAGTTGTAGCAATGGATAGTAAAACTTTCATTTTTGCTCTGTTAGGTTTAGACTTTAAATTTGGCTTGCATGTTTATTTCTAGAGTAGAGATCCACCGAAAATTGATTTTGCGGAAATCCGCTTGGTTATAGGGTTACAAAAGTGCAAACATCATTGTATACTTCAATTTTAGAGATTATTGGAAAATACAAATTAGAAGTTCTGTCCTTTTTTTTTCAAGAGGGGAGAGTTACAGGTATAAGTATGTTTTTCAATTCAATCGAATTCTTAATGTTAGGACTTGTATATCTATAATTATATATATATATATACACACACACATGCATATATGAACAGTATATATTTATAAAACATCATGAAATATCCAGGGAAGCAGAGGTGGGTTACGGCTAGTCTATCTATGTGAGGCTATCTTCTCAGGAACTGCTGAACGCAGAAATGTGTTGAAGGGGCCAAAAGGTGGGAAATAATCCGAGGAAGCTATTTTGGTGATTAAAACTCCGAAATTGCAATTTGTTATAAAGGTATTGATTAAAAACTTTAAAAAGTACGTTCTGCTTCTGTATGCAGTTTATCGAGCAGATAACGACTGGAGAAATTTTCATCGATTTTAAAACTGCCATCCTATTTTCTGTATTAGAAATCGGCCAAAAAGAATTCCTGAATCAAAAAGATTTATTTTGCAACGATACGGTAAATAATTTTTTTTACAAAATAAAAATACTTTGCATTTTTTTGCAATTTTTTCCAAAATGAGTAAATTTTGATGCCTTTTTATAAAAATAATTTTTCAATCGTTCTGTATGGATTTCTTTTTATTGTGATCAATCGACCTTCTGTACTAAAAAAGTAAGTACTAAAAGTAGACTTCTGTACTACGCACTTTTAGAATCAATGATTTAAAAAATTAGACTTTCAAAACTTTTTTTAATGAGTTTTTGAAAATTACTCAAATTTTGACTTAAGTATTAAATAGCTTTTCCATTGAAAAAAGCAATCGCACAAAACTTTCTTTCCTATGTGTCAAATGTTATTATCCTTGTTCTGTCCAGAGATTGAAAAGTTTGCTAAAAAATTACGGATTTTTAAAAAGTTTTTGTGTTTTCCGCTTATTAAACTTTTTTCGAGAATTTATTTTTGTAGTCTTTTCCTTACAGTTTTTGTTTGAAAATTACCACTGTTTGTTATGGATATGTGAAGTTTAGAAGCATTAACTTAAAAATTATGCCCTTAAAAAATTAAAAATTTTATGTGTGGAGAGTTCCATTTTGTGCAAAGTATGCTTAAAACTTTGCATTCAGTTAATTTCACCGTTTCATCTTTAAATTGGGAAAATAGACCCAGAATTCCATTGATGCAGTTAATGTACTCCAACCCTTTCTGAAAGAAAACATAGAACAAAAGAAAAAAAAATTAAAGAAAGGGAATTTTCCTGGGGAAGCAATACATTTTTGTTTTGTTTAGATAGAATGTCGTAGTTATTTTGCAATGTTCATTGCCATTTCATTGGTTTAAATCAGTGGGCTTCAAAATTTGTCGACTCATGGAATCCTTACAGCTATAAGGTGTTCTCATGGAACCCTAAAACTACAAGATATTTCCATAGACCCCCATCCAAAAAGTACTTTAGGACTAAAAGATCTAAAATAATATTTAAAATAATTCAACATGCTCTAGGTACTAAAGTAAAAATAACTTTAGATAGATACTGTATTTTAAAAATTTTTTTTTTAGCACATCAATGTAATTAACCATTAATAGCATTAATTTGTGCTCCAAGTATAATCTACTCTTGCCTTTTATAGGTACTGGGATATGTGTTTTTATATTTTTTTTATACAAGCTGTTGAATTCTAGGTTTATTGAAGCAAATGCAGTTGCATTTAATATTCTGCGTTAATTTGTTTCTATTGTTTATTTTTTTTGTCACATTGAGAAATACTTTTTAACTTAAATAGATTGTTCAGAAAGGCATTGAAATGTTACTAACAGAGTAAAAGGAACTTCTGTGTATTCTGCAAATTTGCAGCCTAAAGTTTAAGAGTTGCTCCTGCTTAAATTTAGATTTTAACATATCGAACAATTGACATGCTAATAAGTTGTTCCTATTTTGGCAAGCCTTCTGTCAATCTATGTATGCTTGATCTTCACCTCTGGAAAATATTGTATAGGTGTTAGGTGTTTTTTTATGGGCAGGTTTCTTACAAATGCAAAAAGGAGCTTTATTGCATGATTTTTAACACTGTTGTCTAAATCCAATTCATTCAATTTTATTTAGTTTGCAAAACATTGCACTAACAAGCATAAGGTTATTTTGTGGAGCCCGGGATCACATGAACAGAATATTCACAATTTAGGTAGTACATATAGAAAAGAAATGTTTTAGGAATACTCTTTTATTATAATATAATAAAAGTTGCAGGAAATAACTAAAGAGAGGCTGTCAGGCACTGAATTTATTTTTTCATGGAACCCCAGGGTTCCATGGAACACAGTTTGAAGACCACTGGTTTAAATTAATATTTTTATAAACTGAAGCAGTATTGGTTTTCATAAATCATAAATAAATAAATTTTTTTATAATATAATCTTACATTGTCTGTTTTCTTGTGGATGGAATTAGATTTGTTTTTTAATACCATTTTTTATAAGCTGACAGTATGTAACAATTGTTAAATGAACATTTCTGATCAATTTTGTTATTTCAAATTCTAAGAATGAAAATATTGTTAAAATAATAAATATGTTAATTTTGAAAAAAAATACATGAGATACTTTTCCATTTTTCCAATAAAAATAATGAAATATAATTAAAAAACACTTTCACAGATAGATGAGTCTTTATTTTATCATTCAAATGATGACAGAAAATGTAAATGATCTGTTGAGCTGAGATCATTATAAAAGTTATGGGAATTCCTAGTGGATTCTTTGAGTCTGCTCTTTGCTAGCGTCTTCTTGCCACAAGATTGATTAACGATACAAAATTAACAGAAGATTAAGGTCTTTTATTTTATTTTCATTTTTGAAAGCTAAAATTCTTTTCCAATATAAAATAAATACACTTGTTGAATAAAGGTAACTCATAATATTGAACTTTTCAAAATATTATTATTACTATGGGAAATTTCTGTCCCTTATTGTAGAACCTTTATTAAAGATCACTGAACACAATGTAGTTTTTGCAATTACTTATAACTTCTTTCCAATGTCATCACCTTAAAACTGAATTTTAACCTCAATTAGAGTGAAATGCTGTGTATATCTTGGGGCACACACACATCAATACCAATATACTATGAGCTTCTGAAACCCAATGAAAACCTTGATTTGGCAACATATTTTTGACAAATGAATGTTTTGTCTCTTCAACTCAGAAACATTAATCAGCACTGGTTATTGAGAAACAAATCACCCTGTTCCTTGATTATGTTAAGTTATATACTGCTTTGGGGATATGCCAGAAAATCATAGAACTAATTGGACTAAGAAATTCTCTCACATTCATCATGCTTTTCAGACCCACCACCATTCTCTATTACCATCTCTGTTTCTCTCCCTCCGAAAATTTTCGAAGGGATACAAATTTTAAAAAGAAGCAAGGGACAAACAAGCATTGTTTTGAGTTTTAATTTTAAAAGCAAACTCTTACAAAAATGAATTCCTCAAATTACTATTATGCTGGCTGGAAAGGGAACATAAGTAATGATAAAATTATATTATTCAAAAAATGTTAATAAATAGGTTGAGAATGTATTTTATTTTATTTAAAAAACAAATCGAATCCCCCCCCCCCCCTAGTAAGTACAGGGTGTCACAAAACTCAATATCAAACAGGCATGGTGTGAAATGGGGGACCTCATATTAGTTCTGGGAAAAATAAATTTTAAAAAAATATAGCGTTTGGTTAAGTGATGACTAGCACATTTTTGAAAATGGGGAAAATTGACACCCTCTTTCACATTAGGTATTCTGACCACAAATTTCTCAAGTTTACTGTGATTTTTTCCACTGATCTAATCTTACATGACCGTGCTATTAATCACTATTATTTTAACTAAACTATTATGGTTTAGTTAAAATTCTATTAGCTTGAGTCGTTTTGTGAAAATGACTCTTCATAAAAAGAAAAATATTACATACTAGGAGGATACCATTTTGAGATGGTTCCACTTTTCTATCCATAACATTTCTTCTTAATTTTTTTTTACAGAATGACTTTCCTTCAAAATAATAATCATAAGTGTGTAACTCAAACTAAACAATAAATTGAAGAAATAAAACTTAAAACATTTTTTGTAGTACTTTAATGAATTGTTTTCCTTATAACTTTTAAACTGATCGAATATGTAATTGATTTGCACCAAAGGTGGAAGAAATAAATTTAGCTAGTTGTTTAAGCAATCTTTTTGTGAAGAGATGTAAAGCTTACATTCATGTTGAAGGCAAATACTTCAAGCATTTAATTCATTAATATATTTTTAAAAAAATTTCTGCTTTATTTTAAAAATTTTTGCTTAATTTTTGAAGCTGTTTTTTTTAAAAAGAAAATGTCAATAATTGTTGTGGATAGAGAAATAGCTTGTGTTGTATATTTTAGAATTATAACTAAATGGGTCATCTTTTGAAATAACTTGTCTAAGGTAGTATGTGATTTTTCTTTATGTGGAGAGTCAAAGTTAAGTGACATTTTCTCAAATCGAGTTAAATTACATTAATTTTAGCAAAACTAGCAAAGTTTTTTGCTCAATTTGGGACTGTGAGTAATAGCACGGCTATGTAAGATCACATTAGTCAGAAAAATCACTGTAAAATTGTGAAATCTGTGGTAACAATAAATAATGCTGTGATGGAGAGTGTTAGTTTTCCACACTTTCAAAAATATTCTAGTCATTCCCTAATCCCAGTGATATAGAATTTAATAAAAAAAAAATTTCCAGAACTAATATGAACCCCTCTTTCACCCTATGCCCACTTGATGTTTAATTTTGGGAAACCCTGTATATATATATATATATACATAAATATTTTATATATCCAACAAGGAATATCTTTGTTTTTTTAAATCTTGGTTCCATCTGGTGAGAAAGTGAATGACTAAAGTTAAAATAATAAATTTTTACTATTGAATGATTAAATTAAATTCTTTGAAAATAGCATGATTTTTAGAACCATGAAACATAGTCTCGAAACTTAAAGTATAGTTAATAGTAGAGAAGTGCTTTTTTTATATAGTTTTTATACTGTCAAGAATTTGTTCTACAATAGTATTTTAAAGGTGTACTTTTAATGCTTCAAATTAATAAGGAACCAGTGATATAATGTTTTTTTTCCATCAGCCTAATGAAATAAAATCAGATAAGTGACAATGTTGTTTTAAATCAAATGCGAATTTTCACTTTATTGATATTTGAAATAATGTTGCAATGATGTTGGATTTTAACAATTAAGTTTTATTAACTTTTGCATATATTTTATTCTGCATTTAGGTTAAAATGATCTGAAATTGATAATTTTAAAATAACACATTTCTTTAGATTTATTAATATTTAATAAGTTCAAGCATTTTTTTTTTCTATTACATTTCTTTATTATTAGAAATATTCAAGTATAATATGTGCTTCTTAAGCCTTAATGTATGTCAACTCTATATATAAAAACTTTTAAGTGTTTTCTTTTGAACTCAAACAAAGTTGGGTCAAGTAAGCTTTTCTTGTATTGTGTTATTAGTTTAAGAATGAAACCAATACAGTGGTTTAAAATTAGGACATGCATAAACACTTCCCTTGTAGCAAATTTAAATTGTCTTTTTTTCTTTTTCTTTTGTAAAAATCCTGCTTTTTAACAAAATTAACTTATTTTAATGTTTCTGGAAAATCGCACATTAAGTGCTTGGAAATCGCCCCAGTAGTGCATAAAAAAAAAGTAAGAAACACTGATGTGCAATATTCACAGAAAGTACAGAGTTAATCAATGCATATGTGTATCATTTTTGTTAATTAACCAAAATACCTACTTCCAGAATTAATTTTGAAATTTTTTATTTTGATGGTTGTAAGGAAATTGTTTGATACACTAATTTAAAATGATGGGGGGGGGGGGGAGAAGGAAAGAGAAGTTCAAATTAGAATAAGAACAACATCATCAAGATTATTTCGAAATATGTTGGAATTGTTTTATGATCAGTGTTATTTATTGTTAAATTGCATGGGGCTATTGATTTCCCCATTTTATTATATTGCTCTCTCTCATTTTGGAATCAGTTGCAATATTTTTTTATATCTTAAAGGAATAATTGTGAATCGAACATGAAATTCAATACATTAAAAACAATACAGAAAATGATTCAAATGTATTAATTCTTTTTTGATTTCTTGAGCATGTTGTAAAATGAGGAAACAAATGTACTATTTTGAAATTGCTGCATATTTTAAAAATCATCTAAACTGAAAAATCATGTTTTTAGCAGGTGAATATTTGGGATCTAGCTACATGTGCAATTTAGTGTGTTTGGGACATGTTGCATGGAATTTCATCTCTACTTTTTATGTTGATGTATGAATTTAATTTTAAAAATATCAGTGGTTCGAAGTTGTTTTTGCATAATATTGGATTGCAGCTTTTTTGAAAGAATTGTACTTTAAGCAAGGATTGAAAATGATTTTAGTCTCATATATTTTTCTTCATTTCTATTTATTTGCTTTTTTCTTCTTTCAGGATTAGGAGGGAAATGCAAGGTTAAAATACAGGTTCCTGTACCGAGTTCTGTACCTCCTCCCCCTCCTGTCTCCAAACCTCCTTCTCCAGGTTCATCACAGACTCCAAGTAGTAGTACCAGATCTCGAAGTAATGGTGTTTCTAATTCAGACAAAAATCAAATGCATCTACTGCAACAGGCTGTATCTCCAACCTCTACCATGTCAGAAAATGAAGCATCAGATGTTGATTGTCCACCTGAATCTCCATCCCTTTCTAAAGTTCTTATAACTGAACCAGACACTAGTTCTGTATCAAAATCATCTCCATCAGGTACTGGTATAATTCTTAATATAATAAGTAATCAAATTAAATTCGAAGATTTTTTTACATTTTCCTATAAGTAGGATATTTGCATCTGTTATGAACACGTGTTTTATTTGAAATATTCCTTTTTCTTTTTTTGTTTTGTTATAGATTTGAATCCTAAATTTTTATGTTCCTGGAGTCAGACAGTATTAAAACGGTTTTATTGATCTGAATGGTCTTAGTGTCTTTAGAATTTCTTTCAAAAATTATGTTGATTTTCTGGGTCAGATATAAATGTTGCATGTTTTGGAATAATAGGACAGTGAGACTAACAATATGCATACTCTAGTGGTACACAAAGGTTTTCTCAGAGGTGTGCAATGAGCAACCCATAAAAGCTAAGACACCAAGCTTGTGCAACAAAATTTACGATCATCTCTTATTCACTTAGCAGTGAAAATCACATGTAAGAATTTGAAAAATATGTGAACTTTGAGGGCATTCTAGTTATTAGAAAGATAGCCTTCAGTTATTTTTAAGGAAGGAAACATTAGTCAGGTAATCATTATGTAATGACTTTTCGTACATTGTTAGTATTGTACCTTAAAGGTGGGCAAGCCTTGTTTAGATAAGCTGAGAAAAGTATCATAAATCACTGCAATAGGATTTCATCTGGGAATAAATATATAATTAAAATAGATTTTAATAATGAGTAAATGTTATTTTACCCTGATTTGAAATTCAGAAACTGATTTCATTCTATTCTTGTTCCTAAATTAGTTTATTTTAAAGGATATATGTAATTACATTTATCTTCATATTATTTATCTACATTATTATAAGTTTTATTTTTATTACTTTAGTTTCTGCTTACATAAATCATGGATGCACTAGCGGACCATATTTGAACCCTAGAAGAATAACTAGATTACCTGTGAAATATGGACCAGGATCATTAAATAGAGTTCTTAGAGAAGCTGTTCAAACTTTTATCGATTGTGCTGAAAGTGAGAAAAGTGTATTTTCACTATTAAAGCAAGGGGATGGAAAAGTTATCATCACAGGTATGTGTAAATCCATTGATTTATGTGTTTTTTTTATTTTGAATTGTTTTGTTAAAAATATTGCTTTCTTAAATTTGCAAAAACCTTGTCTTTTCTTTTATATTTTTGTAAAATTAAAGATTTATCAAATTAAAACTGTTGCCTTTTGGCAAAAGAGTAAGAATAAAATTATAAAATTGTATTTTAGTATATTTTTATGTAACTAATCACTATATGATCATTTTTTCTCATAATGAACATTAAAAGATGTGCATCTCATTATTGGTTCAGAATGAGTTAATGGACATATTGAAGTTGAAAGAATTTTAGAAATTAGTGTTGGAGGTAGTAATTTTGAAAACTTCCTTTGAATATATATATGTGTAGTATATGATGATAATGAAATTGTATAACTTTTCAAAACTTCTACTTCCCATTTCATCTTCCTTTTTTCCTCTTATGTATTCGCATATGATGATCAACAGCTTATATTTTATTTGCTAAAAACTTGTAATCTTTAAATTCTAATCCTGTTTTTATTTCCTTTTATGGTCATAGCAAGAACTATTTCATGCATTACTCTGTTCAAAACTCAAAAGTAAAAGATGCTCAAATAGCAATAATTGAATTAACCATGCTACTTAATTTCAAATAAAATTAAATCTGTATCTTTTTGCACTGGTGAGTGGACTTAAATTTTGTAGGTTCTCTGATATGATCATGAACGAATATATAACTTAATATTTGAAAAGTCTGTTTATTTGCTACTTTCAAAATGTTGTATACATATTCAGAATATTTAATTGAAATATTTAAAGGCTAAAAATGGACCATAGCTATGTTAATTCTCAGAAAACAAAATGCCAATTGTATGTATATTTATGTCATCACCATTTGTTTTTCTTTCTTGTAATTCTAGATATCTGTTGAATTCTCTGATGAAAATATATAACTATGTATTAAGTAAACAAAATTAGGATTTTTCAATTCCAATGTATGCCATGAATTCTATTTTTACATTTTTTTTTCACTTTGAATACATTGGTGGATAATTGATATAATTTTTTCTAAATTATACAATGGTTGTCATAATTGTAAAGTCATACTCCTATGTAGAGGGGAAAATGAATGTAAAGTACTTCATGGCTGAAAGTCCTCTTGTTTTTGCATGGTGTGAAAGTTTGGAGATTGGTATGCAGGCACAGGTGTCGTCCTCGTCACTTAACCATGGCTTAGATTTTTGAGGTCCTTTGCCAGTAACTCTAGTGTAGCTTCAAAGTACAATGTCAATCAACATTTATTCATTCTGGATTTTTATTCATATATTTCTTTTGACCATGGTTCAAAATTACGCGGACTGTCCCCAAAAGCCCTCGTGTAGCTGAACATTGGGACGTTAATATTCACTCACTCATATATTTCTTTTTTACCCTAGCTGTTAATGATACATTTTTAATTTATAAGCAATAAAATTTCTAAATGAGCATTTAATTTTTAAATAAATATAATTATTTCCTATATGTTTATAATATTTGGAAAATATTTTAACTTAGAACAGATATTCAGTGTTTCTGACATTGGGCTTTGGTGGGGAAAAAATGCCTTAAAGATCCTATGTGCTTAAAAAAGATAAGGAAATGCAGTTTCAAGGCTTTTGAAAATGTAGGATCATGTTGTTGGGAGGAAATAACTTTTGATTCAAGGCAAAGAGCCTTTCCTAATCTGTTACTGAGAAAACTCTTGTGAATTAAAAATCTTTTGTAAAAACAATCCGATTGTGTGTTTACTACCGTACAATTAAAAAGGTATTTTTTTTATGGCCTTATAGCCAATGAGCAGGGCTCTATAGCTGCATTCAATGCATTTAATGTGTGCAGATTCCAAGCTGTAGCAACATTAAAAAATGTAGTAATCTGTTGTGATTTTGGGAAGTAGTACAGCATTTTAAATTGCATAAAATTCGCTTGGGACGAAGTGACAGATAAGTGTATGCAAGACATTTAAGAAATATTAAAAAAGTTATGCCGACAATATCGAATAATTTGACAATTTTGAGATTGTCTTTGCTAAATATATAAGCGCCTGAACTAAAGGGGGAGCACATTTTCAGACAGAAAAATGTCTAAATTATGAAATTTTTCAGCATTTTAATTCATGCGTCTGTTTATTTTATAGCGTTTTTCAAATTTCAAAATATTCCATATATAATTTTTTAATTTAATGTGGAAAGGGATAGCTCATTTAGCATCACAGTATAAGAGAAAAGATGAAAAACACATTTTAGAAAAAAATGGATCAATTAGGGTAAAAATGAGTTGTAGGATAAAAAATGCTTCTTTGTTTGGGATAATGGGGCCAGAATTTAATATCAGTGTTTGGGTACTTTTATATCTAAAAATGTTCCAAATTCGGGCTCCATTCTTTAACATTAAGCGAAGACAGCCTTAAACAAACTGATGTAATTCAAACAATCATGGGCCTTACCTCTGCATTTAATTTAAATGTTGAAATGGAAAACATTTCTGTTAATTAGTGGATTATGGCAATGAAGAGCTAACAAATACAGATTTTAACAGAGTTAAAAACACTGAAGCATTTCAAAGCGGAAAGAACTGAATAAGGGCAAAAGAAGTTATGATACATGGATTAGCTAGTGTATTTTCCAAAATGTTGAAACTTGAGGTAGTGGATCCAAATACTGAAAATTTTTAATAAAGTGGAAGGGGAGGTGAGAGTGAAATTTATCAAGAAAAAGATATTACAAAGAGCAATTCCCACGAATGAGTCTTTTTAACTCATACAGCATCTCTCTGTCTATAAAGATACCTCATTATTACCTATACATGGATGCTCTACAGCTCCATGTATAAAAGATGTGATATGTACATATGCATATTTTTTTATTAATACGTTTTAAATGTGTTCCAGAATTTTAATAACTGTATGATGCTCCTATATTTCTGGTATAAACTCATCTATTATCGACCAATTTGATTAATGACTTAGTTGTCAAAAGGGAACTTGGTTGTAAAGTGAGGAGTACCTGTATTGGGCTCAAAACAAGGAAAGTACCAGTACTTCTTAGTAAAATGATTTTTCTGTGACTGCTTATAAATTAAAACGTTTTCAAGAAAAGTGCATTATTTTTTGAAAATTTCATTTATCTAATATTTAATATTTATTTGTTTAATCTGAAAAATGTTGTATAGGTGTCTAGTTTTTTTTATAAATAAAATGATATAATCAGATTTTTTACTTAATTTTTTTTCTTTCATAGAAGCGAAGAAAAAGTTTCTTTTAATTCTATTTTTGGAGATTCATTATAAAGATAAAGTAAATTTCCAGCTTAACACTTCAAAATCTTTTGAAAATTCATAAGAATGTTGCTGATTGTGGAATGTTTCTCTACAATAATACTGTTCAATAACTGTTTTAAATTTTTATCATATTAAGTTATTGAGGATATATAATGAAAGCATTTTTTTTATTGTGGTATGATCAGGCATTAAAAATTGTGAAATATAGTGAATATTTTGTGGGATATTTGTAATTCCATGCTTGTATATATTTTTCTAGCAAATTTTGATGGTAAGACTCACACTTGTCGTTTACCACCTGTTGAAAAGGTATCATCGTTTTGGAATTATCTTGAAGGACTTTTTGACGATTTAATGTGCTGTGAAAATTTTTACACTAGTCAACCCCTTGAAGGAGGATGTACAAAATGTGTCAACAAAGGACCTATTAGAAGAGGTAATTTTACGTTTTTTTGAAATTCATATTTTAGTTTTATTTTCATTTATTTGTAGTTGATAAAAAATACAGTGGGTAGTTAAAAAAAAGTAGGATTATTTTTCTTTTTCTATTAAGGTTTTAAGTATGGACACGCAATTATGGTTTTGTATTAATTAAGTCGTAATATTGTTGATCTTCAATTGTAACTCTTTGAATGTTTTATTCCATATTGCATCTCTGAAAGAATACCTTAAGAGGTAAAAGAATACATAGCAAATGTGTTTTTTTTCTCTCAAAGTAATGTGAATTATATTAAACTTAAGCAAGCAAAAATATGTTTATATACATGCATTGCATCAGATACTTGATACTATACTTTCAAGATTCTCAGTTATGAATAAAAAGGGAATTTTTGTATTATCAGAGCTATTTATCATCTAGTGAAAGCATCTAGTTTTCTTAAAATCAGAAAAAAATTGTATTGGACATTTAATCCATTCTAAAAGAATGAGTGGTCGCGGTAGCCAGATGGTCTAGGCATCGGATCGTGGCTAGCATGTTATGAGTTCGATCCCAGTACCACTGAAGACCCGCCGTGTAGAGGAGCGATGCACGTTCAATCTGTCGAGAGCTCAAACGTCCTCCCGTTGGTGTGGTAGTTAGGAGAGGGGGTGCCAGCTTAGGTGTCGTCTGCGTCACTTGACCATGGTTCAAAATTACGCGGACCGTCCCCAAAAAGCCCTCGTGTAGCTGAACAGTGGGACGTTAATATTCACTCACTCACTCTAAAAAAATGAGCCACAATATCAACTTTAAGATAAGTTAATCTAAAGAGTATATTGACATTTGTGTCAGAAAGATTCAGTTTAGTGTGCAGAAAAGTTGAGAGCTTCTTTTGCTAGTTGAATGAATTGTTACTGCTGGACTTTCATATGGATTAATAAGCTATTGTGCATCCAGTTTAATCTCGCATTGTTTTTCTTCTTATATGATATGGAAGTTAGATTAGTGAAGTATGAAGCCACTTCAGTGTGGCTCATAATTTATGCCTCACTAGCCAGTTGCGCAGCCATAGTGTACAAATTTTTTTAAAGAAGATGCAGATTTTAACTATTGGTGCTTTATGTTTCTGTGGTCTTTTTTTCTTCAAACATTCTTTTTCAAGTTTCTTGTATTTTTTTTTATTTTCATGAATTTTGTTAATGTTTCTTTTTTGTGTGTGTGTTCTTTATGAACTTTGTGTTATTAATAAACAAGGTCCATAAAGTAATCATCTGAAATATTTCTATGAAATGACACAAAAGTAACATTACGAGAACTTTAGTAAATAACTATCTTAAATTTGCCTTTGAAATGAAAGAGGTTTTTTTGCTTTATAATAGAATGATGTACATGCACTGATTCTTAAATCGAGAATATAGGGCATAGTCGTTTCAGTGACAATAGCATGTAAATTCTATTCTAAAACTTGTAAATGTTGATAGATTCTTTTTATTTATCTTGAGTTTTATTAATTTTGTTGGAAAATAAGGCTTTGGAGAATTTGGAACGAGCTTAATTTTAAAATACGATTTATTCATGTCTGTCTGGTATCATTTGGACTGCAATTTCAATTGCTCATTTTCAATGTTGTTCTTTACAAGTGTTGCATTGAAAAATGAAAAGGTCACTTTTTATTTATATATATATACACATATATCAGCTCACATATGTCCTGTTTCATCTTCAACAACCCCTACCACTGAGATTTCATTTCTTGTAAGAATAGTGTATACTCAACTCTTTTTTTTACATGATAAATATGTTCCGTAGAAAACCGTGCAACAAAAAAATTGTTTAAAAGAATATATGCGTCATATGGTCAATTTGAGGATATGTTCCCCAACTATTAAAAACCATGCAAGATGAAAAAACTGAATATTTTTTTTAAAAAAAAGTAATAATGAAATACATGAAACATATTTATACAACAAAAAAATTCATTTTTGTTTCAAAAAAATAAAAATTATTATTTTGCATGTTAAAATTTTCGCCTCCAATTGCATTCAATAGAGTAATAATTTCAGTTGATTTTTGAACTACAAAACTTCCATTTTTGATGCATGCTGATAAAATGTTTTCCAACAAGCATTTTAGGTCGATTTGCAAAGCCGTTCTACAATAAGAGAAGCATGTGTAATACAATTCATTATTGTAAACTTTTTCCATGTTCCACAACAGTCAAATTTCTTTCTTCCACACTGAGTCAAAAACATATTACACATTTCCTTTATGTAGTACATTTTAACCCTTTAATGCACGGTGGTATGTATCTGAAACCACCATTTTCTAAAAAATACCTCTAAACGTGCAGTGGTATTTGAATGAAACCAATGGTTCTAAAGATATCTTTTAACTCTCTTTAAAGACACTAGATGATGTCAGCACGTGAGAAACTCCTTTTTCTGTGAGAAAAAGGCATCATTTTAAAAGCCTTTTTAAAACACTCCAAAAAAGATTTTTTAGCAAATAAAAATAGACAAAAATTCAAAGTAAGTTATGTACATTTCTGCTGCATATGCTGTTCATAGCATAACTAATTTTCAGTATGATAAATTATGAAAAGTGCCCTTTTCAAGAATTTTTTCCGGTGGTTTCAGACTGATACCACCGCACACTTAGAGCATGAAAATTGTCTGTTTCTTCTCCGGCTTATAGCACACACGTGTAAAAGATATAGCCCTTTTTTTCCTTTCTTTGACTCAGGCAGTGAAATAGCTAATAATTTATGGGGGGTTTGCCATTCATTTGGGGGAGGGGTTTATTATTTCAGTATTACTGCATGGTTTTAATAATTTAATAATAAAGAAACAATGAAAAAAAACTTTACTGGCTATTGAAGTTGATTTCAATCGCTTATAGTTATATTTTGTATTATTTAATATTTAAAAAGTAATTCTAATACTTAATATTGCATATTTTAGTAAATTTATTACAAAATATATAAAGAATATTCTTACAAATCTGATGCAAATCATATACTGTTCATCCGAGAATTATGTCGTAAGTGTGCAGTGGTACTTCTGTGAAACCACCTTCCCCCTCGGGGGGGGGGGATGTACTGTAATTTTTTTAAAGGTATTTTCTCTGTTTTTAGGTTCTATACATTGGATTTATAATTTTATTTTGAAAAATTCAGCGAATTTATTTTTCCGTGCTTCAAAGGGTTAAATGCTGCTATAATACCCTGATTATACTGGAAATTTTCCAATCGAATTAAAAAAACTTTAATTTGAGCATCAGCTTGTAGAACTATTGAAATTATTTATTGCATCCTACAAACTGTACAATTATATTGAAGAACAAAATGCTGTGTTCAAGTTGAAGTACTGCAAAGTAAAGAAGAAAGTGATTATAAAATTTGGGTATTCCCTCTAACTTATGAGTACAAAGTAAACCAATTTACTCATACTTGTGTAGGTATTAACTGACCATCTTCTGATTATACTCTCAAAATTAGAATTGAAAAAAGATGGGGGGGGGATTTGTGCTACAATAAAAAGTTTGTGTAAAAAATTATATTGGTGAGCTGTGTTATTTCAAGGTCATGCAAAAAAAGACTGTAAAAAGAGAGTTGGGTGTACTTATTACTTGTGAGTTACTAGTAGAAGATTTTTTAAAATCTTACGCCAGATTTAGGCATGACTGCCATTAGTCTATGATGGACAGCCCAATACAATTGAGAGATGCAATAAAATCCACAATGATTTTGGACAGTAATAGCTGCTGCTACACTCCCGAGCCTGGAACAAGAGATCAAGTAGTCTCTGCACATGTCTGTAGCATTGCATACAGGGTAAGCTGGAGAAACTGCTAAACTAAATCTGTACAGATGTTTCATGAGTTAGTCATGTTCAGCTGTAATTTGAAAGTTAGTGACACAAAGAGGTCTTTGTTGGTTATGAGAAATGGGACTTTCAATTAAGGGAGCTCTAATTCTTTCCCCTTGTAAAGTCCCGAATCTTGTGTAAAAAAATTAGCCTTAAATCCAGAATTGATTCTTTTAACAAAAGAATGATTTTTTTTTGATGGCCTAGCCAGTGTGTCAGCAAACTGATTTCTACTGTGATTTGGAGTACACTGCAGTAGATAGAGTTTTTCTTCAAACTCTAATTAAAGGCTGTCTGAAAGTTGACAAATCTTCTAGAGCTACTGCACTCTTTTTAAGATGCAAGCAGTCCTTTATCTCCTGTTTGAGTCTAACAACCTGTTCAACAGTGTTTCTATATTTCCTAAAACAGCTTGACAATCACATATACAATTGAATTTTTTAAGATAGTGATTGAATCTGTTTGCTATTTGGCACTCAGTCATTTTACAGAATACACTGGTTAGTGCTATTGGACAAAACTAGGCAATACACTTGGGTCCTTGCCAGTTTTAAGAATAGGTATAATTTCACCTTTATACCAAATGCTAGGAATATCTATATAACAAATGAAGTTAATAAGCCCAAGCAGGACTTTCATGGACTCATTGCAAAGGTGGAGCAGAATCTCTGATTGGATTTCATCTGGTCCTGTACTCTTTCTGTATGGGGAAATTGGGAAATTCCACATTTGAGTTCTCATTCAAGAAAAAGAAAATCGAAGGAGTCATTCAGTTCTTGATTTAGTCAAATCTGTAGAGGCAGTTAAGAAGATCCTTAGAGATCCTTGTAGCAAGTCTATAATTACTCACGTTAGCATAGTGAGTGTTAAAAGCAGCAGTTTTTTCTTTATCAGGTAGAAATATATCTGCTATCCTAATGAGGCTCATTCCTTTTCTAATTTGATTATTGAGTCTAGACAAAAAGTAAAGAGCACTCTGTGCATCTTTATGAAAGTCAAAACTCTTTACAATACCACAAAAGGTTTGGTGTTTGACTTTCTTAATAGCTCTTCATAAGTAAGCCTGACACTTAGGAAATTTGATACAATCCTTCGTCAAGCAGAGGTGAAGTCAGTCCTATCTATAGCTTCACCTCTATAAACCTTAAGGAGCTGCAGTTCTTTGTTCCACAGAAAGGGGAATACTTTTTTCTTTTCACCTCTTGGTATGCACCCAATTGTCACATGTCAAGATAATTTCAGTAAAATTCCGAATAACTCTTTTAACTTTACTTGACATATGAGTCTTTCATTAAACCAATGGTTAATTATTGTTACTTAGGCCAATCGACTTTTTCTGGTTGCAACAAGAGAAACAGGGCCCTCTGTACCTTGAGAACCAGAGTTAAAACCAGTTACGAATATTTTGTATCCTGCGTTTTCAGGCATGGGTAGGAACTTGTGTCACATGGTCACATCAATAGATTACAATGAACTAACAATCAATAAGAATGTGATGTTGCTCCCAAAAAGGAATTTTTTTGTGAAGTTCTCTTTCATTATTGTGATTTTCTATGAATAAATTTTAAAATGTCTTGCAAGAGAAGGCTTACAGCTGAAGAAATAAAACACCCCTCTTACAGTTCAATAATGAATTAGAAGGTGGAAAATTATCTGACTGGAATGAAGAGCTGGTGATGAAAATTTGATTCCTGTTGTATTGTCGGAATTCAAACAGGCGATTTTCAAAATCAGAATTAACTTGTGCCTGCGATGGCTCATATATATCGACCCCTGGTCTATATCATGCAAAATGAATTTGCATCCATGCCAAATGTGGACCAATGTCTTGTTGATTTCCTAATTTTGTAACTGTAGAAATTTGAAATAAATTTTACAATATTGTTTTTAATGGATCCTTTTTTATGTTCATTTAAGCAATTACTTTCTAATGTAGTTGAACTGTTGTTTTTATGTAACTCATTGACTTTTATATCTTAAAGGGTAATTTTGTTATGTTTGGGTGATATTGTGCAATTCTAAAAGTATGATTCCATTTCCACAAATATGATACATTATATTATTATTATACATTATATTATAATGATACATTATATTATTTTAACATTTCTCTAAACGTAATTATTTCATTTTATTCTGACTAATTGTCACATTAGAACATATTCTCATTATCTGATTTTTAAATATGAATTTCTATTCATTTTTCCGGAAAATTTTTGCTAGGACACATTTACAAAGGTAAAACTATAAACATGCTAAATACAAATTGAAAAACTTTTTAGATTCAAAACTGCTGCATGTATCCTATGAAGCTTATGGCTAGAGTTTTGGGGGTACCCATATTTTACTTGTCATATGGATTAAAAATAATTTATTTTAAACATTGTAGATATTAATAAAAAATATTTCCTAAGTGAGATGAAAAAATCTGCCATGTACTATTTTTGTATTGTAAAGGGAAATTTGTTTAAGAATTATATCAAAGTGCAGGGGAAAATTTGATGTTTTATGAAATCAACATTTTATAAGTTTGTTTTGTATTATAATCTGGTCCTATTCATCATTTCGTGTCTTCGGAAAAGTTATATTGCAGTAGAAAGTAATATCAGTTGAAGTAAATAATAATTAACTTTAAAAAATGTTTATTTTTGTATATATGAATTTTGCATTAAAAATCACTATACTATTTCTTTTTTAAGCTTCTGAAGACTGTACACCTTCTCATTCTGATTTACCGATACTTGGAAAACGAAGATGGTCTTCAGACTCATCTGAAAACAATTCTAGGAATTCCATATCACCTTTAAAATCTATAAAGAATTCTCGTTTGTACCATCTAACAGAATCTGAAGGTAAAATTTCTTATTTTAAAATAATTTAGTTATGAATCTTGAAAGTAATAAGCTCGATTATAGTCTTGTTTCTGAGATGAATGAGAAACCTATATTTGAAACATTTTAACTTTTGTGCAGTGAAATTTTGAAAATAACTCCCAATTACAAGATATATTCACTAGCTGTATTGTTATTAATAATTGATGTGTGGCATGAGCTGTAGGTATTCAGATAAGTTTCTTATGTTGGATGTTAGGATTAAATTTTCTAAACTGATTAAAGAAATATGTTAAAAGTGGGGAAATTAGCATTGAACATATGCATGCACACACTTCAATTGCAAGAAATTCCTTTTTCCCTTTACTTAATTATTGATACATTTTCTAAAACTTAAATATAATTTAAAACAAGGTTAACCTTTTAAAATTAAATGGCTGGGTTAAATTATATTCTGTGGAAAAATTCACTTAACTTTATCTAAATACTTTAATAAAAGCTGATTATGACACATGCATGTAATTTTAGTAGCTTTTATGTAAAAATCTACTTTCCTTTGGAATACTTTGCTAGCTATGAACGATAATATATCAAATTTTTTAAAATAATTAATAATAATTGAGATTGACAATTTTTATTTGTTAATCGTAAGATTTCTCTACAAAGTCACAATTTGAGTTATATGTTTCTCCCCGAATTTCTAAACCTTTCAGTGGTCTTCATTGTACTTTTATTCAGCTGATTGTTTAGCAGATTTCATTATTCCACCTCTTGAATAATGTCATTTTTTCATCCAATCTCTTAACTGTAATGATTTTTTGACCATACGATTTGTTCAGTAATGTACAGTAATAGACTCTAGTGATGGTCTTACCCTTTCCCAGGTAGTCTGTTAAAGATGACTTCATACCAGTCCGAAAAGAAAAGACTTTTTCCATGCAGACTTTTATACTTTAGTCTTGGAAGGGTGATTTCACTCCCTGTTCATATTTTGGTCCTTGGACTATGTTGATTGAAGATTTATCCATAGCTACCAAACAATCTAAAAGAAACCCACTTTGTCTTACTTCAAAAGTTTCAACATTTCAAAAGTTCAATCATTTCTCTGGACAGGTCATGTTGTTTGCTTCCTAAAAAAAGTCACCAGTTGTAGAGCTCAGTGTGCTGATTTTGATGTGCAGTTCCTGAATAATTTTCCATTCACTGCTGTAATTAAGATCATTTTCATTTATAATCATTAGTAATCATTTGGGTGGTTGTGCTTCAGTGTTTAATAGACCACAATGAAGAATGAAAAGGACTTTTTTTGTATTCTTCATTGTGTCAGCTTTATCTGTGAGGGCCATGTGACCAATTTCTTTTTTTCCAAATTGCAAGTGTCAAATGACAGGCTAATTTCCAGTAAGAGCCCTCATTTCATTGGGAATTTGCTGGGCCTTTCAAATGAAGAAACTAATCACACTGTAAACCTCTATCCTCTCCATATTGTGGGTTACTTTAATCTATGGCTTCCTGAACCCAAACAATTAGTAGCTTTAATTTACTATATGCGCATAAGGATCAGTTAATATGTTGAATAAATTTTATCTGAATATCTTGGTTATTTCTTAAAAATTACTAAAAGTTTATGCCTTGTGTTTTTTTAATTAAAAATTTTCTTTGATTGTAGCCTACATTACATTGCTCAAAACATTAAGATACAATGTTAATAGCATTAATAATTATATTTGAACCTAAAAATTATTTAAATATACTTTGGATGTTGACAGTACATAAATATTTTGATTTAAAATTTTTTGCAGCGATATTATTTAGGTACTTATACAAAAGAAAAGAAAATGGGAAAGTCATGTATAAAATTTTAACCATGCAAATATTTAAGATGTTCAAAAGGCCTCATTCAAAAAGCAACGTTATACCACTCCTAATGTGGCTGTAATTGTTAAATGCTCATGTTCACAAACTTTGGACAGGTATTATTTTTGTTGAATCATTGGTTCAAATCTTGATATCACTAAAGACCCACTGTGTAGAGGAGCTGATGCTTGTTAAATCTGCAGAGGCTCGACTTCTTTATGATAAGTGTGAAAGTTTGAAGTGAGTAGAATATTAACTCATTTGTCATCCACACCACTAAACTGTGTCTTGAAATTAAGAGGTTTATTGCTAATAACCCTATTGTCACTTTGAAATGTGGCTTAAAATTATTTTATTCTGTTGAAAAAAATGTTATGTTTTACCTTTTCTGTATTTGATAGACGGTATATAATTATTTTCTTAAGAAACCTTAAGTGAAGACCTTAAGAAATGGTCTGGTGTGTTTACCTTAAGAAATATTTTCAATAAAGGTCATTTTACATATTATTAATAATAATAATTGTGAAAAGTATATATTACTTCATTCTTATTCCATTTCACTATTTTTCTCATTTTAAACCTTCATTCCATCATTGTCTTGTACTGTATAGAAATTTGAAAATATTTAAAAAAATGACTTGTTTTGGTTACAAATTTTATTTACACGTTATTATTACTTTGTTATCGCCAGTGTTTTCTATGATAAACAAGATTTGGAACAAATATTTGCTTGTTCTTGCTAGAGAAATGTCTGGCATACTGCACATCTGCTCTTGAAATTTTCAATCTTTCTCTCGGCCACATTGGTTACATCTCATTCATTTAGGTGTTTTAAAATTCCACTTTTTGCAGCTAGTAATTTCTTGTTTAGTGTTCTTTTTTCTCCTAACATTTCGGACTCTCTGTAAGATGCTTTCCTTCAGAAAAAGATGCTTTTTTGAAGACCTGATGTTTGTTTAATGGATCTACACATATAAAAACAGCAAAAGCGTTAATTCGAGCAATTCCATTTTAATGTAAACACACCAGCCACCTTGTTCCTCTTTTGCTTATATCAATTGAAGCTATTTTATCCACGATGTTTACTCCATTCTTAGTTTGATTATAGATCACAATTACACTTATTTTTTTTTTCTTTACCCTTGCTAAATTTCCCATTATACTGCAACTTGAATAGAAGGCTCACACTTTTTTTTTAAGAACATATGACATAAGATTCTAATCTTTGTGAAATCCAAACAGCAATAACAAATAGTTTGCTGCATAAAGATTGAAATTCAGGAGGAATACATGACTTTTTTCTCTTTAAGAGTTCCTATAACAATTAGTCTTTCCTTGTATAATTCATCAGTAAGAATGTAATCTGTGAAAATGTTATCAATTCTAGCACTCCACACAAGCGGTGCACACAGTTGATTTTAGCAAGTGCAAAACATTTTCCTCACTAATTGCACTTGCAGCAGATTAAAGACAATAAATTTTGATATTAGATATCAACCATAATCTAATTGTGTACTTCCTCCTTGGCTTTGATGTTAATTATGATCCATGAATATTTAGCAGAAAAAGGTGTGTGTACATCTGTTGTTAAATTTTTGTAAGGAATAAATATCTCTAGCAATTGGATTATTGTATAAATTTTTCAAAAAAGGAAAATTAAACTTCATGTTGTATCACACATGGTAATTTAAAAAAGACATTTGTGCTGCATGAGGAATCTGTAACAGTGTGATAGTATAACATGTGCTGAGCGGACTTGTGATTATAGATTAAATGTTTGTTGTGTAATAAAAGGTATCCAAATAAAACATTTGCAACTGAAATTTTATATTCCTTTCCCTTTGTGTATCACTTATCGTAATATGTGTAATAGTTTCAATAATGTAGATATTTAATATCCAGTTGTTCATTTGTGCTAACCCATTATTGTGTATATTTTACCATTAATAGTTAATTGGTTTAGTAGCTTTGATTTCTTTTAAACTTTTACACCTATTAAATCTTTTTCTTTCTGAAAGCTACAGGTATGCCAGTAGCTGTAACGCTTATATATCCATTGTACCCACTACAACAACAAACTAAAAAAAGATTAAGATTTTTCGTAATCGGAGATTTTTAGAAAAATTCAAGAGAAGGAAACCGATAGAGAAAATGCTAATCTTATTTATAACAGGAATTATTTTGTGAAATTTGATTGTTTTAGAATTTATTTTAAAGTTTTTTACTATGCATCTTATCTCTTGTTTTATATTCAGTTTCATCTATGTCTTTTAAAAAGTGTAAAGACTAATTCATTAAATTTAATTTACAGATTGCATTACAACAAACATGACTTCTGAAAAATGCCAACAAAAACCTTCTGAATGGAGTGTTGATGATGTTATACGTCATGTATGTACTGTTGATCAAAATATGGTTACTCATGCTGATCTGTTCCGCAAACATGTAAGTTTTTTTTGTAGTCATGGATTATTAATTAATGGCATTAATTTATTTGTTAAATAATTCTTTTGAAAATGAGGTTTATATATTTACTTTTATTATGCATTGACTAATTTTATTATTTTGAAGTTTCTGTGTGTAAACAAAATCTTAATAGATTTGCTTGATTGATGTAGGTAGAATCTAAAAAGGTTTATTTAATCAACTTAAAAGAGTTTTTAAGTTATATGTTGACAACTTTCGTTAAATTAAAAGTAAAAAGTGTAAAGAATTGTGATATCTTTTGTTCGTTAAAATAATTCCTGAAATTAAAATTCTGTATGTTGAAAAAGAATTGTATATTTTTAAAACTATTTTTTTGAATAATGGTTCTTGTAAACAGAACATATCGCGTT
Organism: Trichonephila clavata; assembly: GCA_019973975.1. Lineage (NCBI taxonomy): Eukaryota > Metazoa > Arthropoda > Arachnida > Araneae > Nephilidae > Trichonephila > Trichonephila clavata. The sequence continues at coordinate 263,660 of BMAO01032998.1, forward strand.
ATTTATTTTAAAAAAAAATCTTAACCAGATACGGTATTTATCTGCTGTCATATTCTATTTTTATTACTTATCGTTGCTGCCCAGCCAGTATGGTGGATATGTCTCTGGGCTTGTAACTGAGTGGGCTCGGGTTCGAATCCCGAATAAGGCATGGATGTATTTTTCGGGAAAAGAAGTCGGACTTTTGCCTGTAATCGATTCCCATCTAGAATGGAAAGCAGCGCACCCATTCTGTTTATGCTGGATCATCGTTTGTGTAATAAAAAGTCTATATTCTTCTGTGTGATCATACTGTATGTTTCTGTTCGTCTATCTCTCGTCTTTCATATGTTCACCAGCATGAAACACACGGCAACAACAACATTACTTATCGTTTCTTGAATTGTAATGTAGTTGTAGGCATGCGAGGGACATTTCTTTATAAAATTTCTTTTGTTTTCTTTTAAATGCAAAATCAAGCCCTCCTCTTGAAATGATGTTTCTCATTTAAATTCGTTTTTTTCCACACAGTTTCATTAAAAAACATCCCCAAATTTTTTAAACCTTGTGAAGTTCCTGAAACATACAAGGCTATTTTATGTATCAAAGTTAATAGTAATACTAGTCTTTAACTATATTTAAGACTGTGTCATTTAAATTTGATTACATTCTCTCTCTCTACACACACAATTAAAATCAAGATGAAATATTGTTATTTTAACTATTATATTCTGTTACATATTCTTTGCAATTGTGACTAGATTTATATCTAGATTTTCGTTTTAGATTCTGAAATTTTTGGCATTAAGTTTAAAGTCATTATCCTTACTCACAGACATTGTATTCAGTGGACACTCTAGACTAGGATTGTAGGGCAAATAAGTACTTTCTTTTCACAATCCAAGAGTGTACTAAAACCTAAAAATAAAAAAAATTGATGGATGTGCATTTTTACATTTTTATTGTAATAAAATTTTATGTACCTTTCATTCATTAGATGTTGGTTTAACCTTAAAAGAGCTGTTTGTCAAATATATATATGTATTAACTTCAGAATTTTAAGATATAATTTTGCTAAGATGTAGGGTTTTCTTAACTCATGATTTAAGCTTTAAATAGTAATAAAATGTACAGTGACAAACATTTTATGTATGGTAATACAAGGGACATCACTGATGAAGAAAAGCACAAGAAATGAACATGAAAGGAAACTGTTTACTTGCCGCATCTTTGGAAAGTGCTTCTGTGCAAAAATCTGTACAATAATTGCATAAAATTGAATTCAATAACAGTATCACATGTTTGGCAATGCTGATGGTTCTTTGCTTTTATTTGCGAAGCTGTGAGATATTTCTTGCTCTTGCGATCATGTCATGAATTTTCAAGAGTTATTATTTGCATCATCTGGATCCTCATAGGTCTTTAAGTTGAGCAATTATTGTAAACATTGCTGAAAAAAAGAAATGGATAGTTGTTGTAAATAATCTTGGTCTATTTTGTGCCTCTATTTTTTATATTTTTGGCTCAATGGATCACTTTTGCTCATGCAGTGATAGATCAGAATTTCCGTTCTTTTAGATGAACTGTAGTTTTTCATGTTCTTTAATAAAATTTTTTTAAACTGTTCCTTAACAATACATTTTGATTTTCTCATGCCAAATTTCAGTTGTATTCAATGAAATACAGTTGTTAATAAAATAAAAAAATCTGGGAACCTGCATTCAACTGAAGAATTCTTTCTTTATTAATTTAATTTTTTAAAAATTATATGCACTGGTGAAAAAACAATTAAAGGGAGGAATCGATTTCTTAAAAAAAAAGAGAGAACAAAATAACTAATGCCTACATGTAAATAAGGCATCAGATAATAGCTAAACTTTCCTTTGACACCTCTGCCACACAGTGCGTTGTGACACCATAAGACAGAGGCTCTGTTATCCCGTTTGTGGACAGGTGTTTCACTTGCTCACTAAAACTTGTAGTGTAAGGATGTTTTGAAACATTGTAGCTTAACTGAATATTTTTTTTTGTTAATTTCTTTGTTTACCCATCGTTAATATGATCAGTTGTCATTGTCTAAACCAGTGGTCTTCAAACTGTGTTCCACAAGTCACAATAGGAAAAAAAAAACCGAAAAGAAACTTATAAATATGCATGCAAAATTATTTCTATGTAGTTTGTATAATTACAAGTATCTAAAACTAATCTTATTCATTAAAACTGAAAATAACAAAAGAATATTAAAATGTTTTATCTTTATATACATGCTTACCACTAGATTGTGAATATTCTGTTATTTACTCTCCTGGTTCCCACAAGATAATTTTATACTGTAGAATTAACACAGTGTCTTGCATAACTAAATAATTTTCTAATGGAAAATGCACCATTTTGCCACAGGAAAAAGCATCTATATTGAAGGAGAGAAACAGCTTGTCAGCGGATTCGATGTTAAAATTAAATTTTAGCAAGAACAGCTAGTAAATTTTATGTTGCAAATTCTTGAAAAATATACAATATTTTTCACACCGCTGTAAACGTTTAAGTGCCATTCAGAACATTGTGTGTAAGTGAAATATATTTCTCAATGTGAGTAGCTGCAAAAACATAGTATAAGAACTAATCAAATGCAGAATATGAAATGTGACTGCAGATAATTTCAATAGACCCAGACTTCGACAATTTGTGTGAAAAAAAGAAAGCACATATCCAGTTATGTTGGGAACGAGATTAAATGTAAAGTTTTAACTGCCCTTTTTTGGCGACTGCAGTAATGAAAAAATCTCTGTCAATAAAGTTCAATTCAGTCTAATTCAACACTTACAAACTGGAATATCTGATGCCAAACATACTCGGGCGAGTCATACTTTATTGTTTTATTACTTTATTCGTTACGAACCCGAATTACGCTGTCTACAACAGAAAAACTTTCTATTCTGAAATGCAAGCGAACATCACTTCACGCCGCCATTACGAAGCTGTGGACAAAATTAAATGATCCAAATAGTACACAAGCCGATATAGAATTTAGCACTGAACGCTTACAAATCAAACTTAACAAATTAACCTTGGCTGATGATGAAATCCACGATTTTTTAAATGATCAGGAATATAGCGAAGACATCATAGAATGTGAAAAATACTCTGAAAATGCCCATTTACAGTTAATTCTAAAAAGAAAGCAAATACAAGCGTGACCATTTTGCCTTGTAGTAAAATTGGCAGCTACCCAACATCAGACAGTATAAATTACTCTTTACCGCTAAATGTTACAGTAAAGTTACCTGCAGTAAATATAAATACTTTTTATGGCAAAATTGAAGAAATCCACAGTTTTTGGGAGCGTTTTGAAACTATTGAGAAAAATGTTTATCGCAGATTGACAAACTTGTGTTTTTATGGGGTTATTTGGATGCAGAAGCAAAAAGATTAGTTGATGGGATTAGTATAACCACAGATACATACACAATGACAAAAGAGATATTAAAATCAAAGTATGGCAATAAAGACAAAATAATACAGGCTCATCTTATTATTTGGAAAATTTAACACCTATCAAAGATCCATCTCTGTCAGAATTAAATGGGTTGTGTATTGATTGTAATAGAAGATTACAAGCTTTGGATGCTTTAGGCGAAATAACACAATCATACAGGAGAATTTTGACTCCAAAATACTTCGCGCTTTTCCGCATGAAATCTGTCGTAATTGGGTTGTATATGCTAAACGTGAAAATTTGGCGGAGGGTGACATAACAAAATTAATGAAATTTTTATCAGAAGAGGTCGAAGGAACAATAATTCTGCAAATAATATTAAAGAGTCATTGGTTTCCAGCTATCCTATAAAATCCTCCTTAGAGAATTTTAATGTGCATTCCAGACCAATTAGTAAGGATAAAAAAATTTCACCTTTTTGCCCTTTTTGTGAAATTTCTGGACATTGGCCTCAACAATGCAGACATAGACACACGTATACAGAAATTAAAAGCTACCAACAGATGTTTTTATGCACTAATTGGGATCACGTACAAAAGAATTGTTTTCACTAAGAGAAATACTGCTGTTCCAAATGCAGGAAAAAACACCATGTTTCGATATGCAAAGCTTCAACTAATGAGCAGTCTGCGACTACATCTACAAACAAAATTGATACATTCACTTGCAATTTTGTTCATTTACAAACAACACGAGTTTTCATAACTGGGTCAAATGGAATTACAAAATTGACACATTGCCTTTTGGATGGTGGAAGTCAATCTAGCTTCATTTCTTCTGATTTTGTGGACACGTTAAATCTTCCCGTCATTTCAACTGGACCCTTAGACCTTCAAGCTTTTGAATCTCCAACTAGTTTTAGCCATAAGCGATGCCAAGTTCAGTTTCAATTATCTAGCAGCTGGGATAAATCTAAAGTCAACATTATTGCATTCGAAAGCTCCCAACAGGTATGCATCGCACCCGTCTTCACCAACTGATGTTTGATGCGTTGCGAAAAGCAAGCGAATGAAGCTTGCTGATCCAGATGATTCGTTGTCGAGCTTACCAATTAACATTCTTATTGGTGCAGATTTCTATTGGAACGTCATGCATTCTGATGCTCCAGTCAAGCTGTCAGATTCCCTAGCCTTGGTCCCATCAAGTTTTGGATGGATACTTAGTGGATCTCGATCACACTCAACAGTTTCTTTCAATCCTACAGTTCATAGTTTATATGTGGATACTTTAACTCATGAATTAGACAATATGGTGTGAAATTTTTGGAACTTAGAGAGCATTGGCATACAACCTATACAAGAGAAATTAAGATTAAGCACTCACAATGCTGAACTTTTGACTAAATCATCAATTTTTCAAAATCATTGATGGTAGAAGAGTTGTTCATTTACCTTGGAAACCACTCGGAAACTTACTTCGAGCAATTACGATACCGCAATCCACCGTTATAATTCTTGGACATGAAAAATACACACATATACAGAATTGAAACAAAAGTCTGCTGAACAGATGCAAGATTATATTGATAAAAAACAAGTTGAAGTCGTCTTAAAAGATACACAAAATGAAGTACGATTATTTTATTTGCCTCATCATGCTGTAAAAATATTACAAATGAAGGAATCAAGTGGCATATAGTTTTTGATGCTTCCTCTTACTCTCCTGGTCATCCATCTTTGAACGATGCTCTCGAAGCCAGACCAAATCTTCTATCTGACATCTTGGCCATGTTATTCAGATTTCGACTTTCTAAAATAGCAATTACTAGTGATGGAAGTCCGGCATTTCTTCAGCTGTTACTGGCAGATGAAGACAGAGACGCAACACGATTTCTTTGGTACAAAACGGAGTATACTTCTGATGGGAACCTTTGCATAGCAGATGAAATCGTAACATACCGATTCATGCGACTTCCATTCGGGCTCGCTTCAAGTCCATTTTTACTATAAGCTTCTCTTTGTGAACTGGCTACAATGTACAAGCAAACATATCCTATTGCAACAAAACACATTGAGAATAACACATATATAGATGATTTTGTAATAGGGACTACTACAGATACTGAAACTCTTACTCTTTATCGAGAGATGCTGCAGCTTACATTGCATATCAGCCTACCATTAGCCAAATGGACGACAAATTCAAAGACTTTGCAAGGTGTATGGAAACAAAAAAATATTCCATTTAGAGATATTACACAGGTTTTAGGTGTTAAATGGGATACTGACAAAGATGTTTTTCAAATTTATGTGCAGGCTAAGATTGTCAAAGCATCTAAAGAACCAGTAACAAAGCATTTACTACTGAAGCTGATGTCAAAGTTTTATGATCCTATGGGCCTATTTGCTCCAGTTACTGTCATTGTGAAGATTTTATTCCAGGATACGTGGCTTAGTGGAATTAAATGGGATGAATTATTACCTCCAGCTGTAGCACAACATTGGCATAAGTGGATAAATGAGTTACTGTGTCTGAATGATATATGCATCCCAAGATGGATTGGGTTTTCTGAAACTTCTGTCGTCACCATCGATGTGTTTTGCGATGCTTGTGAACGTGCATATGATGCTTGTTTGTATGCACATCACACGGTTGACACTTTTACGGAGGTCAATCTCGTATGTAGTTGAAGTAAACTGGCCCCAGTGAAAAAGATCACTCTTCCGTAACTTGAATTGTTAGCCGCATTACTAGGAACTCTCGCCTACTTCAATACTTTTACAGAGAAACGAACATGCACTCATACACAGCCGTGCTATGGAGCGATTCAACTGTAGCTTTAAGTTGGATATAGGGCGATCCCAACCGTTGTAAAACATTTGTTTGCAACAGAACAACAGAAATCCTTCAATACACTACTCCTTCACAATGGCGGCACTGTACATGTACAGATAACCCTGTAGATCATCTTACTTGTGGTACCTTCCCATCTCAGCTACCATCTTTGGAATCTTGGTGGCATGGCCCAAAATGTTTAAATCATGGTTCAGAAGCTTGGCCTACCAAAGATTTATCATCACATTCACAGCCTTTAGTTGAAGTTGAATCGCGGAAAACTGAGTCTCGATCCTTTTACGTTGCAACCACAGAACCCATCATAGATATATCTTGTTACAGTTCTTATACAAAACTTCTTCGAGTGGCTGCCTGGATTCTACGTTTTGTGCTCAATTGTAAATCTCACCTATGTATCATTCATGAACTGAATTGTAATGAAATAAAGAAGGCTAAGGACTTTTGGATACAAACTGTGCTACATCAATGCTTTTCTGCTGAAATTAATGCCTTAAAAGAGGGACGTCTGTTATAAAAAAAAAATCCAAAAATTTCTTGTTTCAATCCCTTTTTTAAAGATGATTATTTGCACCTTGGAGGAAGATTACAATTCTCTGACATTCCTTTTGACCCCCCCCCCCTTAATATTCGATGGAAATCACTCTTTTGTCCATCTTTTGATCCAGCATACTCACATACATCTCCATCATTTAAGTGTGCTTATTGTTCTCTCCGAGTTACGTTCTACCTTCTGGATCTTAAGAGGACATCAAGCAATAAAGAAAGTTCTTCACAAATGGCTACCTTGTAAGCTTTTCAAAGCAAAATGTGGAATGCAAATCAAAGCTCCTCTATTTTCTGAAAGGGTTGTACCATGTGCTCCATTTACTATCACAGGGATTGATTTTGCTGGACCTGTCAATATCCACTGTTAGAAACCAAGAAACACAGCCTACAAAGCACTATTTACTTGTGCAACAACACATGCACTGCACTGCACTTTGAACTCATGTAAGAGCTCACCACCAACAAATTTCTCTTAGCACTACAGCGATTTGTTGGTCGCAGAGGTCTCTCCAACACAATCTACACAGACAATGCTACCACCTTTCATGCAGCAAATAAGGAACTGATCCTGTTATGGCAAACTCTATCATCAGCTAAAACTCAATAATATTATGCCCGAAATGGCATAACTTGGCATTTCATTGCCCCAAGAGTGGCTTGATGGGGAGGCTGGTGGGAGTGCCTAATAGGTATTGTCAAACAATGTGTGCAACAGTACTTGGACGAGCTCTTCTAGACGGGGAAAGTCTGCCCACTGTCCTCATTGGAATAAAAGCCGCTCTGAATAGTCGACCTTTAGTCTACAAAGAGGAAAGCGATGACAACTCAGCAGCTTTAACACCAGCTCATTTCTTGACGGGACGAAAACTAACGGCCATTCCATCCAGGCTAGAAAACACAAGGTTTAATAAAATCTACAAGCAGCAGCAGGACTTACTCGAGTGTTTTTGAAAACAATGGTCAAAAGAATATCTTCTTCAACTACAATCCTTCCATCAAGTTCGAAACAAGGGCAGTAGCATTAACATCCAATTCTGACCACGGCACATGTGGAAGAAAGCTAGAGTGATGAACCTACATCAGGGACATGACAGGAAGATAAGATTCTGTAAGGTGAGAGTTAATGGAAGAAATGTAACCCGCCCTGTACAACTGGTCATCCCTCTCGAAATCGACCAGGGTGGGGTGGATGTTGGGAACAAGATTAAATGTAAAGTTTAACTGCCCTTTTTTGGCAACTGTAGTAATGAAAAACCTCCGTCGATAAAGTTCAATTCAGTCTAATTCAACACTTGCAAATATAATGCATGGATAGGTGACACTTGAATCATAAATTGATATAATTGAGTAAATTATATTAAAAAATAAGATAAGAATTTTTTAATAAATGTAATTCTTTTTTTAATTGCCTGTACATAAAGTATTTACAACATGTTGATCTACTTTAAATATTGTTTTGAGATATTTTCTTCTGAGTATGTGTGGAGAATGGCTTTCCCTGAAAACACTTTCCAGTTGTAGGGGTTCCACGAAAACACCAAGTTCCAGGAGTTCTGTGGGTTGAAAAAGTTTGAAGACCACTGATCTAAGCGATGCTACAAGATGGGAGAAACTGGGAACATTCGTGGCTGGCCGTTCATAGGTTACCTGCTGTAGGGACTTCAGAGTTTCGAAGACTGTGGTATCCACTCTGTGGAAACAGTTCACAGACAGAAACAGTGGTCCACCGATCTGAACAAGGGCACAAAAAAGCAACAACACGGGCTCAAGACCGTTATTTGAGACTTCTGGCTAAAAGGGATAGGTCCATGACAACAATACTACTGTATCACAACCTGTATAATGCCACAGGAACATTCATTTCACGAATAACAGTCGTCCAGAGAGTTAATGCAGGTGTTTGTTTGTGGTTTACTCTGCATCCTTTGACTGTAAACTACAAAAAAGACTGTCTAGCATGGTGCCGAGAACACCTGTCTTGGACAGAGGATGATTTGGGGCGGTTTTTCTTCAGTGATAAGTCGTGATTCAGTCTGGGCAGCGATTTGAGACGTGTTTTCATCTGGAGAGAACCTAGGAGTCGATATCGACCTTCTGTATCGTCAAAAAGGACCAATATGGTCCAGGTGGTTTGATGATTTAGGCGGGCATATGGGCATACCGACCTTCATGTGTTCGATAGAGGTATTCAGATAGTTCAGCGGTATAGGACGAGATTCTTGCACCTTATGCCAAATTTTCCATGTAGCATGTGGACCAAATTTCGTCTTTATGGACGGTAACAGGTCCATACAGGGTGCAGTTGGTGGACGAATACCTTCAATCGGTAGTTATTCAACGATTTTAGTGGTTTGCGTTTGTCCCCTGACCTTAATCCTGTCAAACACTTCTTTGGATGCTCAGTTGCAGCTCGAAGACCAGCTTCAGTGATGATCAATGAGTTCAAGAATGCCTTGGTGCAAGAGTGGATGTGGTTGCCACTGGGGTTGATAAGGACCCTGGTAAACAGTATGAAACGCCGATGCGAAGGTTTTGTAACTGTTAGACACGATCATACGCCTTATTTGAAATGTTTTTCTCAAATGACAAGGTGTCGGTCAGCTGATGTGTTGGACAAGTGACCAGTTTCCTTAATTAAGGTGCAGGGTTGTGGCTTTTTTTGTTTACCCACATATCAGTCTTATTTTGGACTAGCTGTTACCCCGCGACTTCGTTCACGTAGAAATTTTAAAAAAGTGTTTTGTTCAATTCACAGATCTTACGAAAACTTAATAATTCTGTATTCCACGTTAAGAAATACATACACGCTATATATATATAGAGAGAGAGTTTAATGTCATTTTTTTACTTTGTGAATCAATGTTTTGTTTTTATATTTTTGTGTTCTTTCTGCTTTTTGGTGTTTATTGTTTTATTTTTTTATTTTCTTTTTTTTTGTTAATTTTTGTGTGGTTTTTTCGTATAAATTTATTGAACATCCTCTCTATATACAGTATTAAATTTATTGAAAAATCTCTTTATATACAATATTTGGTGTACGATTTTCTTGAGCTAAAACAAAAACGCCAGTGGCATTCCTCGCACGTGAACATGCCACGTATAGTTGGCCATGTGAAAAGCAACTCTTAGTTAAATCTATGTCAACTTTGCTTAACGTTTGCCCTTGTGACTTGTTAATTGCATAGCAAAGCTGACACTTACAGGGAATTGTAGTCTTTTGAATTCAAACGGGAAATTCGATGGTATTATGGGAATTCGTGGTATAAGTACTATGTTACCTTTTCCGCATCCGGATATTATACGACCTTCTATAACGTTTCTTTGCAATGACACTACTCGCAACCTAGTACCATTGCAAAGTTTTGGTGGGTTTAAATTACGGAGTAGTATGATGGGAACGCCAATCTTAAGTTCTAGCTTGTGAGGAGGTAGACCAGGCACAATTATACTGTTTAAAAATTCTGTTGGATAACTAACCGTTTCATCCGGATTGCAAACTGTATTGATGGAAAGGTATGTTTGTGATTCACCAGGAAGCTTATTTAACATGCGCTGATTAAGCGCAGTAACCTGGTCGTTTATAGGAGCTAAAATGGATCTTTCACACAACCACGAATCTTCTTTTATATTGAGATTGTGAACATCATCATAAATGCTATGTTTTTTTATCAAAATCTGAAATAATTTCATGAATAAAAACCTAACAATGTTTAACATCGATTTCTAATTATTATACTTAAAGTTCAGCTGTTAAAGTTTAAAAAAGCTTAAATATAACTAATTAAAAAAACTCACAATTAAGAAATTAAGAACAATTTGAATTATTTTAGAAACAACTACCTACGCCAGTTAACTAAATAAAATAACGTAAGAGTAATTTATCAAAATCTGAAATATTTTCATGAATAAAAACCTAACAATGTTTAACATTGATTTCCAATTATTATACTTAAAGTTCAGCTGTTAAGGTTTAAAACAGCTTAAATATAACGAATGAAAAAAACTCACAATTAAGAAATTAAGAACAATTTGAATTAAGAAAAACAGAGAGGTAGAAAAATGAAAGATACCTTGAAAATTATTATTCTTCGATTACAATATAAATATTAAGCAAATAATAACTATTGTTTAAATGTGACTAAAAAGTAAATAAAAAAAAGAGAAAGGATTAAAACTTATCAATTTGTTTCTTGCATTGCTTTTTGCTTATGAAGCCTTGATTTATTATTTTTAAAAGTGCATCCGAAATAGCCGATGCTCTACTTAACTGAACAGTGAGATAACTATCATAAAAAAAAATTATGGCACGTGTCAGCGAATTATGATGTGCGCGTAACACTGTTATGTCTCATGAAGAGCATCGGTCGCCAGTAACCAAAACAACAACTTCATTAGCTCAGCTTGGCGTTCAATTTGGCGTTCATCTTGCCATTCAGTTTCACGTTCACCCGTATAGTTTCCGTTCCCGTAAGAATACGGGAATAAAATATAGCCTATGTTACTCCCCGTTAATGTAGCTTTCCATTAGTGAAAGAATTTTTAAAATCGCACCAGCCGTTTCCGAGATTAGCCGGAACAAACAGACAGATAGACAGACAGACAAAAAATTTTAAAATTGGTTTTTTGTTATGAGTACCGGATATACTTTTAGTGCATTAAGTAAAAAGCTGCTAATTTGAAATTACAAACAGACACTTCAATTTTATTTATTTGTATAGATGTGTTAACTATATATATTGATAATAATATTTCCTGTTAAGCGTCTGACAAAGGTTATCATTCTTAAAAAAATACGACTTGAATAAATATTTAAGTGCGTATCATTTTCATACTTTGAGGTTAATTCCTGTCACTGTCAATATAATATTTTTAATTGCGATTAAAAAAGATTTCTCGATTAAAGAAAACTAACTTATTGAGTAAACGGTATTTTTGATTTTCTCTAATATTTCTAATTTTTAAGCATGCGCTTGATGGTGTCTCTTCGCTACCCTCGTATCGGGGTCCAACTCTAATAGCAATTGAGCCGTCAGCCTTCCGCACATACCAGCAAGTCTTATTAGACTGCATCCAGAATAATCTTGTGACTCTTACGCTCAAATGTCAAAGTCTCAAGGCTCGTTGCGTTTGAAAATGGACAAACAGTCATTTTGGTGGTCGCATACATTTCTCCGAATCAAACGGTTAAAAAAATTAAAGATTTCCTACATTTTGTACTTTTACCGTATACCAAAGGTGGTTCTGTTCTTTTAAAAAAAATAAAAAAAAACTATCACTCGCTTCCCAGGATTTTGGGTGGTGATTTTAACGTTAACTTCAGTTTGCCAGAAGCTGAGCCGCTCACAGCTTTTCTGAAAGATGAACTCAATCTCGAAATGAACACAAATCGAAATGTTTTCACAACTAACAGTGGTACTGTTATTGACGCTCTTTTTCAACGATTTTTAAATACTTCGATGTGTCATATTTTAGTTTTCATAAATCTTTTGTCTCCGCTCTTCCCCAAATTGAACAAGAATAAATATTTTTGATAAAAAATTGCATTACTCCTTGTGTTAATTAAATAAAACTTTCACTAAAGATATAATTATTCGATAGAAAATTATTTCCAATCATACCCGATTCATTTTTTTCAGGATTAAAGCCACTATTGCGTATTTGCCACGATAACATGTCAGATGTTAGACATCATATGTGACTACTGTAAGGCTCGTTTCTTTTTTTTTATGTGTGTAACATCTTTCCTTTTGGTTGCTGAAGATTTGTGGGAGTGATTTCGTGAAAAGGGACGGAAATGCGTAACAGGAAGTTGGGGAAGCGCGCGCTATTTAATTTGACCAATCAGCGCGCTTGGTGGTGCCCCTTCACTACCCTCGCCAGTGAAGTTCTGTTTTTTCTCCTTCATTCGGGAGGGGCTCCACCCCCCCCCCCAGGTGGTCTAGGCCGTGGGATCTTTGTTTTTGTTTTCTCACTTTAGGATTAGAGAAGAAGCTAAATCCTTTAGCTGGATCTTTGTAAAGATATATCCACGTGGGTCCAACTCTAGTAGCCATCAAGCCACCAGCTTCTTTTATATTGTTAAAGTTAGTATTTCAAAAGATTCTAATTCAAAAACTCGGTTTCGTTTGCGCTTGACTCTAAATCCACTTCGCACATACCTAGCAAGTCTTATTAGACTTCACCAAGGATAAACTTGCGATCCTTATGCTCACTTGTCAAAGTTTGAGGGCTCACCAAACAGAGCAGCTGGTGTTGTGATCTATCGCAAACAGAACAACTCGCCTGTTGTGGCTCCACTGGACAAACAGTGATTTCGGTGGTCGTATACATTTCTCCGAATCAAACGGTTAAAAAAATTAAAGATTTCTTGCATTTTTTTACTTTTACCATATACCAAAGGTGGTTCTGCTCTTTAAAAAAAAACTATCACACACACTCGCTTCCCATGATTTTGAGTGGTGATTTTAAAGTTAATTTCAGTTTGTCAGAGCCAGCCGAGCCACTCATAGCTTTTTTGAATGATGAACTCAAGCTAGAAATGAAATGAACACAAATCGAATTGTTTCGACAACTAACAGTGGTACTGTTATTAACGCTATTTTTCAAAGGTTTTTAAATACTTTGAAATCACAAGTTATGAGTCATATTTTAGTTATCATTACCGCTCTTCCCGAAATTGAACAAGAATAATTATTTCTGATAAAAAATTTCATTACTCCTTGTGTTAATTAAATAAAATTTTCATTAAAGATATAATAATTACATAGAAAATTATTTCGAATCCTACTCGATTCATTTTTTTCAGAATTTAAGTTGCTATTGCGAATTTTTACCACGATAACATGTCAGATGTTACACATCGTATGCGACTACTGTAGGGCTCGTTTTTTCTTTTTTTTATCTCTTCAATTGTATTGGTTGAATTTTGTTGCTTTTTGCTGTTTGTTTTTCTATCATGCTTTCTGTTTTCATCTGTAGTGTGCATTTCCAATGAATAAATAAATTTCCGTGTGTTGAGGGAGGCTCGTGTATGCGTGTGTACGTGAGAAAAGTAACATCCATAAGGGCTCATTTTTTTTTTCATTCAAGAGAAAGAATAACAGTACTTCAAAGATTTCAACTCAAACTAAATTTTTAATTTCCTCCAACATTCATTAAAATCTGATTATTTTTCCACGCTCAATTTTATTATGATATCCTTAGGAATTTAAAGACAACTACACTCTAACAAGAAAAAAAGTCTTTTATCCCGTAAATATGCTACATTTTTTTAAAAAGTTTAAAAAGAATATTGAAAATGAGGTTCTGTGTGAATTACATTTAGGTACAAAATGAGAAAAAGTTATTGGTTTATATTTAATGCAGCTGTATCATATGTTTACTGAATTTAAATTTTATTTTATGATTGAATTTTTTAAAAGTTTTATACGACTCATATTTTTAAAAGAAATAAGTTTCAAAATAATATATTTTTTACAGACATCAAAAATCTTTTAAACCTTTTGAACATAATATAAACCTTCTGAGAAATGCAAATTTTACAAATTATTTGAACAAAAATTATCTCAATGAAAATCAAGAATAATCAATCTAGGAGAACCGCTCATAAAAAAATACCTTTTTTTCTCTAAGTAGACATGAATGGACGGAGATCATGCTTGAGACCACGCATCGAAGAAGGAAGCGGTGAGGGAATGGATCAATACTTTAGAATCAGCTGATCTTGTTACTATGTATGCGAGGACCAAGTTCCTGAAACAGAAAAACTCTCCTGTAGTTATTAAAATAAACCTTAACTATATGTATTATCCACCGAGGAGAATTCAGCAAATACAGAAGGATAATTTAAATACTTTTATAAAGAAATTTTTAAGTAGTTAATATATTCGAAATTTTTTAAATATCTTACAAAATTACGTAACTTATACTGTAAATTAATTTCGATATATAGTTTCAAGTAATTATTTATGTTATGTTTCATCCATGTTGGGATATTAATTAAAAAGGACATTATAACAATTACCCATAAATCGAGCATTTCTAAAATCACTGCTCTTCTGAAAGTGTTTAAGTTTTTGTATAGTTTTCGAAAAGTTTAAGATCTATCGAGATCCTAACTAATTTCTATTTAAAGAATTCCAAAAAAAAAAAAAAACAATACTGAAATAAATACTCAATCAAAGAAACTATGAAGAGCCCGTGGAGAAACTTGTACTATGAGCTTCTTGTATGCAAGGGACATAGATTTTAAAACATAAACCAAGATACATATCTCGGGCGAAATACAGTACCGCTCTCAGCGGCTTTTTTAATTGGTTACTTGATAGTTATCTTGTTTGCTTCATTATTTTATATTGACTATATTTAATTTATCTCATTTCTTTTTCATTGTTAATTCGTCTTACACAATTTCTGCTTTATATATCATAATTTGGTTTATACGAGTATATTGTGCTTTTATTCAAATCTTAGCCGCCATCGATCTAAGCCACACCCCAAATCTTCAAAACGTTTTTGTGATTTGATTGATTTGATTTTGGGGTTTATTGGCGCAAGAGCCAATTTTGGCTATACTGCCCCAAACATTTGTTTTAATATCTGTGGTCTAGACGGGAAGAGAAAGAAAGAATGAATTGAACGACAAGAAAGAGGGTCGAAAATAGAGAAGGATCACTAGGGTATCCCGGGTTCGTGAAGCCCGTGTTTACCAAAGACAGTAAACCCCGTGGGAAGAGGAAAAGATCACTAGGGCACCTCGGGATTGTGACACCCATACTCACCTAAAGAAGGTGAGCCCCCTGAGGGGAACGTTTTTGTGAAAAAGAAATTTTAAAAAATAGGGTAAAATGGTTTATCAATATCTGATATATTTACAAATTTTTAAAACTTTTTAAATTTTTAAATTCATTCACTCTTACCTTCAGTATCATGTTCAATTTTTCCCATCCAACGAATTTTATTCGCCTTAGGTTCTAAGCCGCACCTAATTTTCAGTGGCATTAACATTGAAAAAAGGCGGCTTAAATTAGAATAAACATGGTATATATGAACCAAATACCAGTGTCATGTGTGTGTCACTGGAAATTAACTGAGTATTATTAAAGTTTTCGATTATTATATTAGTTTTTTAGTTAGTTTAGTCACTATTAAACTGTGTGTGGGTATAAATACTTTCGAAAAACTGGGTATTATTATACAAATATTTTATAAATTACTATGCTAAACTAAAATGAAACAGAGAGTCATTGGTGAGTATAAAGGCTATAAATTGAAATTTCATGCTCAACCCTCTTTCCCCAAAAGAATTAAGAAAGAAAATAAAAAAGAAATGCTTCTCGTAATATTAAATACATGTTGAACGAGTAAGAAGATAGCTTGTATCGATATAGATAAACATCTCTCAACATAAATGCAATAAGTGTACAAAATTATCTATAAACGAAATACAGGGGGAAAGTCGTAACACTCAGTGAGATACAACCATAGAGCACCAAATATAGAACCGAGAGCCAAACTTACAAATATTTGAGATAGAATGATTCAAAAACTGACATTGGTAAGGGGGGAAAAAGGGCAATTTTTTTTTGTTCCCAAACACAACTCATTGTATTCCTTTTCTCTCCCTCCTCTCCTCTCATGGAGGGAGGAAGGTACATGGGGAAAATTCAACTCCACTGAAACCTTACACTCGCTGTATGAAAGAATGGGGACCGTTGTAATTATCAATTTAACGAGATCTAAAACTCCTCATATAACATGGTTCATCAGCGTATTGAGTGGAATATCAACTAGTCCCTCGTTTATTCCGGGATTGAAAACCTCATCCGTCCCCCCAGTAACCCTTTGTGCTTATTTATTAAGGCGCTCATAATATGTGTATACGCTAATCTCTCTTTTGGGTTTTTTTTTTTTTTTAAATAAAAAAATCCTTTTTATGAGACTTTACTTTTCAAAGGGAAATAAAAAAGAAATTTAAGCTCAGTGTGTCACAATGAACTAAAATTTTAATATCCAAATCAATTCTGTAACTAATTTCAGATATTTAAGGTCATTAAATTTTTCTTTCAATCAGATAAACATTTTCAATGACGATATAAATCTTTAGAATTTTCCTGTTAAATAAAAACATTTCACTAAGAAAGTTCAAAAAACTTTTCAACCTTTTTATTCACCGAAATTTTTGTAGAGCGGTTGTCATAGACTCCGATTTCGTTGTCCAATAAGTGCATGGCATCAGGCGACAATAATTGGTAGATATGAGTAGCCCCTGCGTAATTCTGCTTTCATAAATGAGTGTGTCACTCTCTCTCTCTCTTATTAGAGTCGCTTTCATATGACACCAGATAATAAATTTGCATATGATATGAATAAGCATTAAGTACATTTTGCAATCTCAATAGCATTATGTGCCATTATTATTTTACAGTATTAAAAATGCGCGTGCAGTATTCTATAATGTTTTTGTATCTTAATTCTGTGTTGTGTGAGCGATATGCATACGTCATTTCCAAGAAATTATATACCTTAATGGCCTATAATTTCACGATTTTGAATTATTTTTTAAGGTTATACAATATTCCGACACATGATCCCGTCATTTAATGTACATGTGAATGAACAAATACAGCAGAAATTCCGCCCTTTTTTTACTACTCGCTAAACAATGTGTGTATGCATATGTTTTTTTTTCAATATATTAATCGACATATATTAAGAGTAAATCATTGTCAAAGAATTTATTCCGTCCTTTCAGAATTGCATACATATAATTTAACTTTTCTCGGTTATTGAAAAAATGGCTTGATACTTCTTTAAAAAGTTTACTTTAATTGTTTTAAGTGTTGAGAAACCTTTTTAGTTAATGTCTTGGGCTATTTTTGTTAAATTGGAGAAATCTGAGTAATTATAGAAATTCATTTGGTTTGTGATCATCTCGGTAGGTCTAAGTGAGTGAGTGAATATTAAAGTCGTACTGTTCAGCTATATATATACACTCGAGGGCATTTGGAGGCGGACCTCATAATTTTCAACCATGGTCAAGTGACGAGGACGAAACCTGAGTTAGCATAATCTAACTACCACACCACACCAACGAAAGGACGTTTGAGCTCTCGACAGATTTAACGTGCATCGCGCCCCTACACGGCGGGTCTTCAGCGGTACTAGGCTCAAACTCCTTACACGCCAGCCATGGGTTCGTTACCTTGACCACTAGGCTATCGCGGCCATTTGGTAGGTCTAAATAGAATAAGAAATGAATTCTTAAAAGAGTAGTACTTTTTGAGGGGTGGGGGGGGGGGGTAAAAACAGTATAATGACAACTGTTGAACTTAATAGATAAATTATTCAAAACAATAATTTTTGACACCAGCTTTCAGCAACATTTTTTAAACAGCAGCAAATTTTGAACAAGTAGAGTTCAATTTTAAAAAAAAATTGTTAGCTATGCACGGCTTTAGAACTGATTCTGTCTCTTTTATATGACATGTTTTCAAACTACCATACAAAAGATAATAGCCTTTGTCGCTCCACATCCCACAAAAATAATAACTGTAACTGTGCCATGCAAAACGTCAGTTACTTCAGACAAGCGATGTCTTCAAACTTTCTACGCAAAGAAACACCAATTGTTGAATTTAATCTTTTTTTATTGATAAAAAAATCAGGGGAACTTTTGAAGCATTTTAAAGGTATACACGAGAAAGCCAAGTTGTATGAAGAAGCCATACATCTGAACAACACAAAAAAATCGAAAGAATATCGTATTTGAACTCTAGCCACTGCCAGATGAGAATGCAATATCTGTGAAAATATTTTTAAAGAATTATTTATTATGATTTAACCACGTAATAAAATATTTTACTTGGAAATGTTTTGTCCTTCAAAAGATACATTAAAGAGAAACATATATATATTCGAATACACATTACTCACATTGGTAAGCTCTGGCCCCTTGTGAAATAACATTTTTAAATGAAACTTAAAACAAAAATTTTCTTTTTTGAGGTTTTTATTGAATGTAATTAACATAGTTTTTTAAAAGCGAGTTTCTTTACAAATTTTTATGTCCTTACTTAGAATCAAATATGAATTGAATTATCTTTAGTTTTTGATACTTTTTACTAATGTCTTCAAAGTTTAAGGTGCTAAACTGAAACAAATTGCTAATCGGAAATTTTTCAAAAAGGGAACAAATTAATGATTAGCATACCTTTTTCTTATGGTTTTAGTACAATTACATTAGGGTCACTAAAAATTAATACAAAATGCTATCATTAAAAAAATAAACATGTTCAGAGAATGGAAATTTTGACTATTTTTAAAAAATTAATCTCGTTAAAATCAAGTAACTTCAACTTGAAGAAATATTTTACATACATTTTATAAATTTTATTAATTTTATAATACTTTTATATATATTTATAACATCTATTTGAATATTTATAGTATATTTCATAATATTTTATACCGATCTGACACCATCAGACAGGTGAAATTAGCAAAAACACAACACAAATGTTTTATCTTTTAAGTATTAAAAAAATGTTTTTTATTGTTTTAGAAAAAAAAATAGAATTTACAGACATTGTTTATGCATTGATAAATCTGATTCATAACCATTATTTACAAAATAACATTTTTTATTCTTTTTTTATACAACGAAACATATTTATTTTATACAAACAGCATAAATAAATGTCTGAGATTCTGTGAAATCTTCATCTATTTCTCGGATATGTTAAGACAGTAATTGAAAGTTTCAAATCAGCGAAAAATTATAGAATACATAAATAATACAATATAGAACTCATAACAGAGATTTTATCACTGATTTATAAGACATCAAAACAATATATGGAAATACTACTTACATTACTGAAAAACAGATATCATTTGCTTTTTAACACACATACCCAGTAGCATTTTCTTTCCCCGTTTAAAAGTGAATTTTCATTTCTAATTTTCTCAAACAGTAATATCCAACAAATAAATATTCATAGTATGTGTGTGCATTAAAAAACAATATACTAATCATTAATATAAAATATAATAATGCCGTGATTTACACATGTCAACATTAGCAATTAATTATGTATACATTTTCAAACACTCTCATGTCCAAAATTAAAAATTCACAAATATAAAATCTGTAAAAAATGAACTACTTAGTGTTTTGCCACGAAAATTGGCACAGAGACATATAACAATGTTAGAAAGAATATAGCAACATAATAATACGGAAAAGATTTTAATTGTGAATTTAGATACAAATCATACGAAAAAGTATGAAATCATGAATCAGAAATAAAGCTTGTACCTTGGCAAAAGTCTCTTTAATATGGTGCGTGACTACTGTGAACTGCTATACAAGCCTCACAATTAGCTACCATACTGTTTATGAGGGTGTTGATAAGTATTTGGGGCAACGAAGTCCATTTTTCAAAAAGCGGGACTTTTAATACCTGGGGGGGGGGGTCCTTGAAGGGAAGCTAAGCTGAGAAATGGCTTTTCCTAGTCCATCCCAAACATATTCAATATAATTGTGATCCTGAGACCTCAAGGGTTAATCCATACGGCTAATATCCGCTCCTTCATGAAATTTATCAACAATGTGAGTTTTGTGGGGCCGCATATTATCATCCATAAAAATGTAGTTTGGGCCCATAGCACCCAGAAAAACCTCACAATAGGTTTCTATGATCTCATTCCTATAGCGCCGTGAGTTGACAGTACTCGTATCGAAGACGTACAGAGGTGAACAGCTGCCCAACCATATGCCAGCAACACAAGGATTCCGTTGCCACAAAAACTGTCGATTTTGTTATGTAGGAGGGATGAAAACGAGCTCCATTTTCTCTACAGGTGAAGACTCGACGAGAATTACTCTGTCTGGTACATTTCGACTCCTCACTGAAAACAACAAGCCCCCATTCTTGTGGTGTCCAAGACTGGTGTTTCCGGCTCCACAATATCCTGTCTTTCATGTCGGATACAGTCAAAGGGACACATAGGACTGGACACCAGGCTTAAAGGACAGTCTTTACAAGACGACTATAGAGTGTTTGCCTGGATATTCTTCTACCAGACACAGCAGTAAGGTCACGAGCAAATTGAGGATCCGTTGTTCACCTATGTCGTAGTGTGCTTAATGTCAAGTAATGATCCTGTGCAGATGTCTATGCTCTGTAGCGAGCTTCACCGACCTTTCTGATGCAGTACCACTTTTTTGTAACCGATTCCATAACCGGGAGACCACTTTTTTCGGGCCACTTGTGACCATTGAGCGACATCCTCTTGAAACTGGTCAGCTTCCAGCTTGGCAATGGCTCTTCATCTCAAGAAATCATCTAAACCACTATGAGCAAACAGACTAACCTGTTTTAATTCAATAATCACACTTGTTAAATTCATGTCATTTGAGAAAATAAGATAAGTTAATCTTTTTCCAATAAATGCCAAATAAATGAATTTGATTACTAGGTCTTAATCAAAAAATACATCTCAAAACCTTATCTTTAGTACCAAAATTGAGAATATATAGGACAGCAACTGTTACAAACTTCAGTTGAACAACATATTTATTTTATACCCTGCTGATAATAGCATGAGTAATAGAAATTCAAAATATGCTAAGAAATAAACAGAATTGAATTACATAAAGATCAATGTGTACTTAACCATATTATATACATACATTCCACTTGTTCATCACATATCAATAAGATCTGCAAAAATATTTTTCATGATGTACTCGTATAAGTGTGCATAAAAGTGCATTTTTAACTAGCATTAGTTTAGAAGATTTAAAACGATTCAGTTCATCAAACGAACAATTCACAATTTTAAATTTTAATTAAGACCTATTCATAAAACATAGTAAAAGCATTGTAAATATAGTTACAGGTTTTGTGGGATACGGAGCAATAAAGGCTATTATCTCAGCATTGTAAATTATCCATTTATTTATGTTTTTCTATGTCAGTCTCGATTAAATTTTTCATGATATTGCGCGATATTACGACAATGATGGATTGAAATTTTGATGCGGAACACTGAACAATAAAAGTTATTATCCACATAAATATACATGAAGATCATTTTTAAGAACACTAAATGTAGTCCACAACTTTTTTCTGCAACACGATTTTAATTTTACATCAAATTTTAAAATATTAGTAACATTATCTAGCCATTAATTTCTTTATTTTTTTTACTTCTAAAAAAAAGAGTTTATTTCTTTCCAAAATGGGTCTTTACAGTATTAAACTTTTGAAAATACACATTATTAAAGGCTATATTAAATGTTCAGATGAATTTAGTACACGATATCAGACTTATCTGAGCAAAGTAAAGGGGTTATAATCCTAAGGAATAATGTTTGAACTGGTCTTCAAACGAAGTTGAATAAAAGGCGTTTAATTTTTTAAAAAAAACACAATCTAATATTTCACTATCTGAACTTCCACACCGCGTCATTGAACATATTAGGGGTAGACAGAGATACACCGGTTTCAAAGTCGAACATCGACATTTTCCTCCCTGTCTTTTGAGGCGGTTCTTGCCTGCATTTTGAAACTCTCACTCTCGCCCTTTTTCCCCTCTTCTCAGATTGCCCAACGGAGAATAAGCACCTGCAGGCGCTGGCTCTTCAAAAAAAGGTTCACCCTTTAGCTTCATAGCTAGGGTATATTTGGAACACTTGGCTTTCTTGGGCCTTGTTCTGTTGTGTGATTATTGAGAAAGCCTAAATTTTACTTTACTCATAATTCATATAAAAATACTAAATTATTTAGCTCCACCACTAGCCTCAGCTGACATGCATAGAATTTATTTACTCGTTATTGGCTCCGAATGTTTCAGTGGGATATTTTGGGTAGTATCATTTGAAAATGGAACGCTGGTAAGCATTTAAGATAGTGCATCTTCTCAGGGACGTCTTAAGACATGGGCCAACTGGGCCCGGGGGCCACCTCAGGCAGGGCTGGCTCTAGTAGTTTTGCCACCCCGGACAAAAACGGAAAATGCCGCCCCTCTCTCCAAAGCAAAAAATTATAATTAAAAAAGATGAATTCTTCACATAGATACACACCTATAAGACTTGAATAATTTTTGCGAAAAGAAAAGGGAGCAGAATACACACACAATGATATGTATTATATTGTCTTAAAAAATACAAAATAATTCGAAATTAAGAACATAATTACCTGTCATTATTTGAAGCGAGTAAAATGTAAGAGAAAGAATCGCCCATTTCAGCCGGCTAATTTCTTCGAAAAAGAGTCTACTGATGGTGGGGATCATAAGCGTTTATTTTAACTTATAGTAAATACACTCGGGACCAAAATAAAACATCTTTTGTGGCTTTCTATCTATCAAAAGCTTTAATTACCCCTGTCCCCTTTTGGATAGCTGAAACCGGACATCGAACGGGTGAAAGGAATGTCCGTTGTGACCCCACTCCCGGGGTTGGAAGAAAGCTACAAGTGAAAGATGCCTCACACACAGGTCTCCACCTCAATGGGAGCCTCGTCTCCTTTTCGACAGAGCCTTAATTCGAATAATTTTAACAGGCAAATGTGCTATTTCAGGTTGTATTCTCCGAAAAACTGAGAATTTCGGACTATATGTCAGCTGGCAACAGTGGCAAGACTATATCATTATGTGAAGGCCGTCGTCTCTGTATAGTCCTAGGTCTACCATCATACACTAAAAGTACTTAAGTCAAAGAGCGACAGTCAGTCGAGCCGATTTTAACAGTCCAGTGACGTAACGGAGAGCATAAAGGGCCCCCTACAAAGTCAGGTTTTGGGCCCTCTAGAATCCTGGCCCCCCTGAAATGCAGGGTTGCGGGGGTGTATGTTACGCCACTGTGTAAGTCATGTACATTTGTTTGTTTCGGGTTAATGTTTGTACGAGTATTTGACAACGTATATATATATATATATATGCTATCTACTATCTACTTTTAAGGTCATAGGAGAGAGGCCTACATTGTGTAGGCGCCCAGGACCTACTCTTACGTAGGGCCCAGGGCCTCAACGTCTTAAGACGTCCCTGCATCTTCTGCGATTCTTATAAATACCTAGAGAGCTACCTCGTAAGACTTGCTAAGTTCTTGTCGATTTGATCAAATAAAAATTTTCGTAGAGATTTACCTTATTCACTCCAACATGGGCCAACTTTCCTTAAAAAATCTTAAAAATAGGCATTTCTATTCACACATTCTCTCCCTCTCTCTTCCGGAGTTTTTCACTTAGAACTTACTTTTATTTTACAATTTAGTGCAGATATAAATAAAATTTTAAACAGTTATAAAAATAACAGTTTAAGTAAGAGTCTTGAAAGAAGATTTAAATTAAAATACTGAGGAGAGTGTTTAATAAGATGAATGAGTGTGTGAGGTTGTGTGGTGAAATCTGGGTCAGTCGGCGGTTTGTTTCGGTGAACTGGAGCGGCTTGCGACTGACTTGGATATGGCTTGAGTGGAAGAACGTCCAGCGTAGGGAAGCTGCACGTTCGATTTCTCCCCTCGGACTGAAGGGTTGCTTCGAAGAGGCACGCTTTTAATGATTGTGATTCGCGATGCTCGTGAGAAACTGGTGTAATAACTTCAGATGATGGCCTAAATAAATCGATTCCCTCATGAATATAGGCAACAGGTTAGTACATTCTGAGAGTACATAATAATTTTTAATCGTCATTTTTCTTTTTGTTTAAATATTGTCATACTGAGATGCTTTTTGACTTTATGAGAATTCTGAATATAAATGACGTTCCGGATTCTGATACAGTTTGTTTCATATACAAGTGATAATATTTTAATTCAGCCCCATTGGGAATAAAATGAGTACACGTATACTGGTTTTCATTTGGATGCTTAGATTTTGTCTTTGTTATGTTAGTAATAAAATGTTTCTGCAGGTTTTTAAATTACTGTGTGCCTTTAAAAACACTACCGTACCTTTTTTTTTAATTTTTCATTTTCTTCGTTTCATTTTCCATGTTGTATCTGAAAATTATTTACATTTCTGTTACTAAGTCATTTACCTTGTTTAATCGAAGCCATGATCAGTATTTTTGTTTCAAGGGATTTAATCAATGTGTGTGTGTGAGAGAGAGAGAGAGAGATAATAACCTTTAATTTCACCTAAACAACATTTTAATTTGTAATGATCCTGCGCTTCAGGACTCTCACGTAAATAATTAATTATTACCTGTCCGCCTGACGGGAATAACCGTGACTGCATCTATTCAAAATTAACAGCTTTATGTTTTTAAAGTAAGATTGCATCAGAATCTATCGTACGATATCTTTCCTCCAATAACAATCCCCATCCACGGAAATCACGCGGATTACAAGACTTCCGGTGGCCGCTTCATATAAAATACCGAGACTTTCTGGAAAATTCAGCCCGTCTCTTGTCTTCATTATGCAGTATGCGCATGTATTTTTTTGCACTGTGTGTTTTCTGTGTTAAGTTTCATTTAGATATTTATTGTTTTGTGTCAAAATGTATACTAATTGGAATATGGAACTAGTTTGATTCCACAGGCACGGGAATCAAACTAGTTCCATATTCTAGTCGGGATATTTGACACATGGCAAGGCGTCAAGCAACGTTTGTTGTCGCTGGAATGATATTCTAGATGGCAGAAAAGTGGTAAAAAAATCGTCAGGGATATGATTTTAAAGAATTGTTTTGAAATACATTGAAATATATTTGAAATGAAGAAAATAGGAAGAGATTGAGAATAACCAAAAACAATCAATAAATAAGGAAAATAAATATAATATATATATATATAAAAAGTTATATGTACTACTAATAATATTAGGCATTATATGACATAATCTTATAATATACTTTAATAATAATTATATCTAATATTCATGTAGTATGATTAAATAATACTTATTATGTATAATAATCATATAATTTAATAGTAATTATAGAAAAGAATAATCATTTTATTGTAAAAAATTATACATAAGAATACTCATATAACATAATTATAAATAAATAAGAAACATTATGTAATACTTATAAAAAATATATATAATTTTTTTATAAATAACTAATATAATGATTATTTCATATAATAATAATAATTGTATTTTATACCTTATAATATATAAATAAAATAATTCTGTAATGAAAATGGAAATTAGTAATGATAAAAAATTAAAAAGTTTATTATTTCTAAATACGTTATCTCTATAGCAACCAAGCTTACCAAGCTCTGCTTACTAAGTTTGGCTTGCGCTCTCTTTCTTCCGCAATTTTATTTTTATCTCTAAATTTGTCATTATAATTTATGAATTAGCGTTATTTGGTTTGTTTTTAACAGAGCAATAAATTCACTATTAGAAAACCATCTTTACTTTTTTTGAATTCCTTTTTAGTCAAAGTATTTTTGCAAAACAATATTTTTTTCTGTAGTGTCCGAGTTTGGCTTAGAGCGACTGTATCATTCTGAGCATGAAAGACAATCAATTACATTTTTTTTTTTGCAGTTAAGAATGAAATGAGTTACATTTAGTGCAATTAAATCATAAAATGTGTTGGATCAAAATAAGAAGCTTTGCTAATTGGATAAATAATCATTAATCAAGAAACGGCAAACACACATAAAATTGAAATCCCATTTTTTAAAAACACTCTTTACTAGATTTTTTGAGAAATTCATACTGTTAAGGCCCATGTAAACGTCTACTTGGCATGTTGGCGCCATAGCGTGGCGATGTTAATTTGTAAGCAAATAAGGGTGACGCTTAGGGTTGCCACAGCCACGTGTTTTGTTCAGTTGGAATGCTTCTGTACAACTGGCCTGTTCCTTCCAAAGACTTCATGTTGGAAGTCGCATAAATAAAAAGAAATTGATTTAAAAACCTTTGGATTTCTTATAAAATTATAATCACTACAGTCCACTAAATTAATAACCTAACATTTTGGTCCGTCGAGCCGGAGGTAACTTGCGTAAAATTTAAAATAATTTGTTGTTGAATTACGCGTCCTTTGTCTCGTTATTAAAATGGAAGGAGCAGGAGCTCTTGAAACAAATGAAATGCCTTCCGTAACATTTGCGGAAAAAACAAAAACTTTAAATCGTCGACGTGGCAGCTACAAAGCTAAAATCACCAAATTGCAATCCTTTTTAAAGGATAAAGCCTCGAATGCAGAACAATTGTTGCTTCAAAGTAAATTAGATAAAGTGTCGGAGATGTATTCTAGTATGGAAGCACTAAAAATAGAATACTATGAAGTTGTAGAAGATGAACAATTGCCGAATTTGGATTTGATATTAGAAGAAATGGAAGACGACCTGGAAGAAATAAAGGTAGGCTTACAAACTTTATTATTAAAGCATGATGATATTTCTAAAAATGTATCTATTTGTAATACTGCTTTGAGTAATAATGGTAATTTAAAATCTAGTTTCATTAAATTACCTGATGTGAGCCTACCCGAATTTCATGGTGTAATAGAAAATTGGAGTGATTTTAAAAGACAATTTGATAGCCTAATTACAAATAATTCAGTGCTAAATGATACCCAAAAACTGTTTTATTTACGTTCTGCTTTGAAAGGTGAAGCACGAACTATCGAAACATCGGAAGATACGTTTGAGTCATTAATGACTGTTTTAATTAAAAGATATGAAAACAAACGTGTAATAATAAATTCTCATATTATGAATATTTTAAATTTTGAAAAACTTTGTATTGAATCATCTAAAGGTCTTAGGAACTTGATTGATGTTATAAATAAAAACCTAAGAGGTTTAAAGCTTATGGATTTAGAAACTAATGAGCTCACTCATCAGTTTTTAATAAATATTAATTATCTCTTGAAATCCGGAGGATTTCAAGGTAGGGCGGTGTTAAGGCCCATGTAAACGTCTACTTGGCATGTTGGCGCCATAGCGTGGCGATGTTAATTTGTAAGCAAATAAGGGTGACGCTTAGGGTTGCCACAGCCACGTGTTTTGTTCAGTTGGAATGCTTTTGTACAACCGTCCTGTTCCTTCCAAAGACTTCATGTTGGAAGTCGCATAAATAAAAAGAAATTGATTTAAAAACCTTTGGATTTCTTATAAAATTATAATCACTACAGTCCACTAAATTAATAACCTAACACATACGTATTAGGCATCCTGCAAACATAACCGTTATTTTTCTTTTATAAATGGCATTATATAACGATAATTTTAGGGAGAAAATAATATTAAAAGGTTACATGCTCTTGCTCTTTTCCAAACATACCGATGAAACTTATATAAGCCTCGTGTACGATTTCTAGAGGAATATGTTTTTTTTGTGCCTTTTTTTCAGTGAGTCAGTTAGACATTACTGTATAAACGCTAACGAATTTTGTCAGCCGAGAAAAGCAAACACCATATTATTGCAGTATATAAGCCCTACATTTTCAACATAAAACCTCTTTACCTCTTAAAAATTTAAATCCCCTTTCCCCCATCATATACGAAAATATAAAGCGAGGATGAAGAGCTTGTGCCTCGCACGACAATTCAGCCATCCGAATCGAAAGCACTCCGAAAAAAAAACAAAGGCTACAGGAAAAAAAATACAACCATTAGCGCTAACCAGCTGCTATTTACTTTCACTCAGAGGATCAGAAGAATCTCTTCCATTAGATTTTTGAAAAGGAAAAAGTATTTATGTATAAAAGATTTTCTTTTTTAAAAAAATCGGCTCATAAGAAGTTAGTGGGCATTTTATTTGATTCAATTATAGTATTAATCGGTAACTTAAAAAGAGCACAATAAAAATGTTTTAAATGTATTAATTTTCAGATTTCTTACAAACCACAGCCCTTCAGTTTTGAAAAAATAATGTTGGTACATCTTAAACATTTATATTTGATTCCGACCTTCAATAAAACGCGATATTCATTTGTTTTCTACTTAAAATGAATATCAAATAATTAATTTCGGGAAATAAATCACATTCATACATTTATATTTTTTATTTTATGTACCAAAAATTTAAAAAGAATATACACAATTAAAGTTCACACTTCATGCATAATTTTTTCCTATCGTCTTCCAATATGTATATAATCAATATCAGATTAAAATATCAAGCTAAATGATTAATTATAAATACCGAAATAAGTTTTACACTAAAGAATATTCATTTACTCTTAGAGAATAATAGAAGTTACACGATTTAAACTATGTATCTATTAAAGCAAAACAATTCTCGCTAGTAAAAAAATGAACACGAATTGGAAATATGCAAGTTTAAATTTCGCAAATTAAATGTATGCGTATCAAAATTAGTTAATTTACTACAGGAAAGCTGCCTGGTATTATTTCATGAGATTTGATAACACAATAAGTGAGTGAATGTTAACGCGTTAAGATTTTCATTACATACCATATATTATCTGCTCATAAAAAAAATTCATTTGATTTTTGAACCTTGAAACGATGGCTGGTAGAAAAGGTCAAGTAAGTGAGTGAATATTAACGTCGCGCTGTTCAGCTACACGAGGCTTTTCGGCGATGGACCTCGTAATTTTGAACCATGATCAAGTGACGAAGACGACATCTGAGCTGGCGCCCCTTTCCTAAATACCACACCGCACCTAAGGGAGGACGTTTGAGCTCTCGACAGATTTAACGCGCATCGCTCCCCTACACGGTGGGTCTTTGGTGGTGCTGGGTTTGAGCTCATGACCCACCAGCCTCGAGTACATTATCTTGAACACTAGGCTACCGCGGCCCCGTAGAAAAGGTCTAAACCCTGATGAAATTGCTAATTTATTGAGGAGAGCTTTCTGAGAATGAATCAGATGGTGGCGAGCATGTTTTGTTCTAATTTAGATTCCGATGAAGACATAAGATTGCATAAAAGTGGCTGCAAAGAACCTGAAGAAAGTGCAGATGAAATATAAAACATTCCAGTAAATCCTGATATATATATGTTGATAGGGATCACACAGAATGGATACAGAAAATGGTAATGTGTTCCTCGTTGAATTGGGATTCGAAATGTTTAGCGACAAAGGAATGGTCCAACAAGCTTCGCAAAACATGTCAGTGAATTTTTTATGATATAAAATGCCAATTTATGATAATTACGTTAAATAATATTAAAAAGTCTTAAAACAAAACCCTACTGAACAGTAGCCCTGCGGTTATTTAGTTCTTACAATTACTTTGTATATTTTATATATCGCGGTGTCGAAACGACACCGACGCAAAATCTCGGAAATTCTTTTGTTAAGATGAATGATGTAAATAAATAAGCTAAAATTTAAGAAATTCTTCAAAAACCGTGAACAAGATCGTTAAAAAAAAATCGTATAACGTGTAAACAAAATTTTTAAATTTATGACCACACACTTATTGATTTTATTTTCAAAATCAAACGTTCGAATATTCTAGTATTTTGAATATTTGCTTTAGACTTGGTTTTAGACTTAAGAGACTATAAAAAAAGATTCGATTTTTTTAAAAAAATAAACTTATGGAAATTAAACATTAGTTTCGAATTTTGGAAAACAAGTGTGAAGTAAGAGTAAATGAGTGAATATTAACGTCACAACTATTCAGCTACTCGAGGGCTTTTGGCGACGGACCACGTAATTTTGAACCATGGTCAAGTGACGAGGACGACACATGAGCTAACACCTCTCTTCTAACATTCACACAACACCAACGGGAGGACGTTTGAGCTCTCGACAGATTTAACGTGCATCGCTCCCCTACACGGATGGTCTTCAGTGATACTGGGATCGAACTCATGACATGCTAGCCACGATCTGATGCCTAGACCACTTGGCTACCACGGCCTAATCTAAGTAGGAACTGACTTTTAAAAGAAGGCTACCGCGGTCATGAAAATCTGTTGGCCAAATTATATAAATGCCCTTGAGAGCCAATCTTAGCACTTTTCTTCTCTGACACACACACACACCACACACACACACACACACACACACACACACACACACACACACACACACACACCACACCACACACACACACACACACACACACCACACACACCACACACACACACACACACACGAAGATGACGGAACCGAATTAAATTAGTCCAAATTAAATTTTAAAGTTACCATGACTAGTGAGAATTTGGATAATTTTATAATAGTATAAGGCATGACAGTCTCTAAAATAATGGCTAGGAAAAAATTTTCCTTAAACTTCCTTTATTTGAAATGAGATATTCTTTTGGTGATTTGAAAAGAGATCCATTCTTTCTTTCGTAATTTTCTTGTAAAATTAGTGGTCGCGGTAGCCGAATGGTCAAGGTATCGAATCGTGGCTGGCATGGTAACGAGTTCGAGCCCAGTACCACTAAAGACCTGCTATATAGGGTAACAATGCACGTTAAAACTGTCGAGAGCTCAAACGTCCTCCCGTTGGTGTGGTGTTTTAGTTAGGAGAGGGGGTGCCAGTTCGTCCCCGTCACTTGACCATGTTTCAAAATTACGAGGTCCGTTGCCAAAAGCTCTCGCGTTGCTGAACATTGTGACGTTAATATTCACTCACTCACTCTTGTAAAAGGATTTAGGAATATTAATTGCAATGTCAATTTCACTATAGGTGGCAGCCTTTGCAAGCCAGTCGGCCCGTTCATTTCCAAAAACACCCGTGTGTCCGCGAACAAATGCAAAAATTATCGATGAGTTTTTATCTTCCCAGCTTTTAAGTCACTTTTGAATCTCGGCGATTAAGTTGTAGACAAAGAAATACACTCTTTAGAGCAGGGGTAGGCAGACTTTTCCTGGGAGCGGGCTCCTTCTAATTTTTCCAAGGAGTTGCGGTCCACTCAATGTCAGTGGCCCACACAAGAGCAGGGGAGGGGTCCACGGGTTCGGACCCTCCCTCATTACCCTTCATTTTCTTCCGATTCATTATAGTCCCAACTATATAGTAAGTAAAATGTATTTAAGTATTTGATATATATATATATATATATATATTTGTAATTTTTTAAATTGATTAATATTAATTATTTATTCAGTAATTTATTTTTTACTGTTTTTTGTTCCCGACAATCGACAAAATAAAAAGAATATGTTTGACTGCGTATTAGGGTATGTACGAAAATGGTAGAGATTAACCCTCAACCCTTTAAAAAATTTTGTGTGCTCTACTGCCCAATGTCGTAAGAGTGGGGAGGTAAGGAAAATGTTATTATCATAACTTAATAAT
The DNA here is from genome assembly GCA_019973975.1 of Trichonephila clavata. Classification (NCBI taxonomy): domain Eukaryota; kingdom Metazoa; phylum Arthropoda; class Arachnida; order Araneae; family Nephilidae; genus Trichonephila; species Trichonephila clavata. The sequence continues at coordinate 295,689 of BMAO01032998.1, forward strand.
AAATGCGGAATATATACTTATATATATACCTACAGAACTAAAATAAGAAAAAACACACTTAAAACCTCGTTTAAAGCAAAACGCGTTATATGTAATTATATCAAATAATACATTTATTATGAAACAATTCAAAATACATGAAGAAAATAAAGTGAGTGAGTGAATATTAACGTCCCACTGTTCAGCCACACGAGGGCTTTTGGGGACGGTCCGCGTAAGTTTTAACCATGGTCAAGTGACGAGGACGACACTTGAGCTGGCATCCCCTCTCCTAACTACCACACCACACCTACGGGAGGACGTTTGAGCTCTCGACAGATTTTACGTGCATCGTTCCCCTACACGGCGGGTTTTCAGTGGTACTGGGATCGAACTCATGACACGCTAGCCATGATCCGATGCCTAGACTACTTGGCTACCGCGCCACTGAAGAAAATAAAACATTTTTTATCTAAAGTTAGTTTTTGTTGTAAAAGTCAGTAAATGCTTAGTCTGTGTTCTGTCAGCCAAACTTGAATTTTCCGTACATAATTACTAACTGGTAAATTTTAGACGGTTACCACAAAATGTCTTGGCGGTCCACCGGTCGATCGCGATCGACGTAATGCCCATCCTGGCCTTAGAGAATCGAAGAAAAGACGGAGAGAGAGAGAGCATGAATTTTTGAAATTAAATTGCAAAGAAATAAAGAGGAACTGTGCATGTGTGTGTACGTAATGAATAATAAAACAAAAATGGCTTTAAGTATGAGAAAAATACACACAATTGTGTGTGAATTATACTTTTATCCAGTGTACTTTTAAGGCGACAGGCAGAAAGTCTCACAGCATCCCTATTTTTTAAAAATTATCCCGATTATCTTTAATTGTGGTTAGGGTTTCTTTCCCAGGTTCCCGGTAAATCGTACGATTTCTGTACTTTTTGTATTCCCGGGAATTAAACTTCGTTCCTAGGAATGGCACGGGTCTTAAATAATCTATGAGATAGCTATTTTTTATTTGACTGTGGATTTCACCCTCGGATATAAACTTTAGCCGACGGGGTGCCGATTTGCTATCGTCCACCCAGAACTTCCTGGGTGGAGGAATGTTCGTTACCCTAATAGTGGGGCAAGAGTGTAATAAGAGAATAAGTACCCTCCCAACCCCCGATTGTGAGAATTTTTTCCAGCTAGCCGCGGGAAACTATTTGTTCCAATCAGTTTCTGTCTATCTATCGAGTTTCTTCAACTAAAAGTATTTAGTTTTTAAAGGAATCACTTTTCGTAGCCTACCATTTCTAATACTTAAAACTATTATTTTTTTTATTTGTTTTTTTTAAGATCCCCCCCCCCCGGATATTTGTCTTTATTACGAGCTATTTAATTGAATCAGCAATTTGAAAAAGGGATGAACCCCTTAAAGAGTTTAGGGGAGTGTATTTTCTTGCAACTTTTCTTATTTATTATTTTTCTTAACCAAACTTTCGTGTGAGATTCTTAGATTAATATTTATTAATGCCGGCTTATAGGTGCCGTCCTTGTTACTTGACCATGGTACAATATTACACCAGGTTCGTTGCCAATAGCCCTCGCGTTGCTTCGAAGTGCGATATCAATAATCAATCCAGAATAAAAAACTAGATAAAGTTAAAAGAATTTCATTCATAATTAACATACGTAGTTAGATTTTTTAAAAAATTAAATGATAAATATGATTAGACATACATATTTGTGAGTTAAGAGTATAAAAAAAACCATATTTTTTTCTCAATATACCCTTAATGAGTTGCATCTATTAAAGTCTACACAAACGACCATATTATTAACGAGTCTAAGCTCTTTGTAGTCGGTGACTTTGACTAGATGTGTTCGCAACGGTATCAGAATTTTAAGAGGTCAAATCTAGTCATTTTAGGAAAAAGAGAAATTCATCAGAAAATATATAAAATCTCCTCGGAATGTAAATGTTTAGTTTTCTTTTTTTAGTCGATATATTTGACTCCCATGAGGAGTATTAAAGAAAAAGATGGTTATTCCCTCTCAATTTCATTTTTGGCTCATTATCGCTACTTCTATCATCCTAACAGATTTGTTAAAATCTTACAGCACACAAAATTACACGGCATTCTACAGTAGCAGTCGCATCTTTTCCTCTTATTTAATGAAACAAAAATGAACAAAATTTCATCGAATAGATACCGAAGGAAGCTGAATTAGAAAATTATTTTAAGACAAAGATAAGCATTTTTAAACCTAACGTTTATTAAGAAATTTTAGTCGAATTAAAAATAAATGGTTTCACCCACGAATAGTCAAATTGGACATTTGTATTATTTCACGAAATGAATGTATAAAATACATTTTAAGTCACGCAATGTACTTCATAAATAAAAAACACAAGTAATTTAAAAATTTCTTTTTAAAGTCAGTTCCTACTTAGGTTAGGCCGTGGTAGCCAAGTAGTCTAGGCATCGGATCATGGCTAGAGTGTCATGAGTTTGATCCCAGTACCACTGAAGACCCGCCGTGTAGGGGAGTGATGCACGTAAAATCTGTCGAGAGCTCAAACGTCCTCCCGTTGGTGTGGTGTGGTAGTTAGGAGAGGGGATGCCAGCTCAGGTGTCGTCCGCGTCACTTGACCATGGTTCAAAATTACGCGGACCGTCCCCAAAAAGCCCTCGTGTAGCTGAATAGTGGGACGTTAATATTCACTCACTCAGCCTACTTAGGTTAACAAAGAAAAATTTTATTTTTGTTACTTTTTAACACGTTTTATAAGTTTCACTTGCATGTAACGGAATCTTAGAACTCGATTTTTACCCACTTAAAAATATCGAATTCATTCGAAATTTCGCACACTTGTCAAGGACCGATGACAATACAATAATTTCATAATTTTGTTCCATTGTCCTTTTCAGGATCGTCAGGAATAAGGATAATTAGATTTGGCGACAATTCCATATACCCCTTCCAGATTTGGCAACTTATTGCAAATATCATTTTTAAATTTGGCGACTAGTTCCGTATACCATTTTCAGATATGGCGACTAATTTCATACATCATTTCCAGATTTGGCGACTAATTTCAGATTTAGCGACTAAAAGAATAAGGTCTAACCCTGAAGCGAGTGTTTTGAATTTAACCCTTTAAGCGGTCAATTATTTTACCAGAAATGCTTCCAAAAAAGGCATATTTTTTATTGCATATAATTAAGTACCATACTTAATATAGAATAAGAATATTAAGAATTTTTTAAATTTTTTTCCCCTCACTTTTAATGCTTTTACAACATTTTTTATTCGTGATTTTGAGGGTCAAATGCTGCATTATCAGAAAAATGCAAGCAGCGTTGCAAAAGTCAGAATTGGCGATGAGACATTATTTTAGAGAAAAAAGGTGTATATTAGTTGAATATCTTTTGCTCCAATAATGATCAATTCCAGGTTTCTTTACAATTCCTTGAAGTATATTGAGAGCGAAAAATACATGCAACTCTTCCACAGTAGTTTCTACCCAAAATTTACTCTTTGAGAAATGTCTTGCAACACTGGATTGGAGGCACTGTTTAGCATATTTATTTGTCTCTTCCCCAATTTTACTCATGAGTGAAAAATCAATGAATGTTTCTTAAAATTGTAGAACATGAGAAGTGACGTCAAATTGTACGTGCACAGAGGGAATACCAGAAAATTTAAATAGAGGACACGGAACAGGTGGATTTTTCACATCAACCTCCGGTAAAAATTCTTGCAGAACTCAAATCTTCATCAGAGCTGAGCTCACTGCACGAGTCATCTGAGGAATAATCCAAATAATTAGAAGAAATATCTGTATTAGAATGTAGTTCATCCTCTAACAAGAAAGTATTTTCGTCGTCTATTACATCCATAATTTCCATAAGATTCACATGCACGGCATACAGTAGAAAAAAAAAAAAAAATTCAAAGAAAATTTCCCGCTACGTAGAAAAACCCGGATGAAAAGCATTTCATTTACATGGAGAAGCCACGCCATCTGTTAAAAAATAATAATACTAAATAGTCTCTTTCAATAATGAAAAATGCGGGCAAACCAGAAAAGGAAAGGAGAAAATATCGATGCCCGTACGCCGTACAGGCAAACCAGATGAGTCCAATTTCGGGTAGCACGTACACTGTACGGGCAAACTGCTTAAAGGGTTAAAGCTAATTATATGCAGGAATAAAAAACACTTGCGGTTAATAGAAATAAAACAAAAAAAAAAGTAAGTGTTCTGTATCTGAGAAGGTGGAGGGTGGGTGTGTGTTAGCAATTTTTTACCATAATATAAACATTTTTCTGAAAATGAAAATTAAAAAAAAAAGCCTCGGTATGTGAAAAAAATAATTTACGTTCCAACTACTAAATATATATTTTTTATTTTTATAAGGCAATACGTTTTGAAGTGATGATACAAATTAACATTAAAACAATACGTTTAAAAGGGGATAACACGATTGACACTTAACATTATCATGCTTTTCTTAACACGCTTTCTTTAATGTCTGTGCGGGTGGAATTTTGTAATTTATTTTAAACTGTGTGACTTTCCGAGGAGCTAGAGACTTGAAATTTGGACCATAGCTCAGAAGTAGATGATAGTGCGTGAAAATGTGAAAAAAGAAAACAAAAACGAAAAGGAGGAATTTTATAATTTTTAGTCTGTTATAAAAACACGGTACGTTAAATTTTTTTTTTTTGATTCGAATTTTTCCTTCTTAACACACTTTATTTGTTTGACCTGTTCAGAAGAGACGGAATCTAATATAACGATACGGGACTCATCTGAGGCCTCGAAACGGAGAGAATAAATACACTTCAGACCCGTTAATAATTTTTCCATTGAAGAGCAAGACTAATTCCACAGCCACGTAATTCCAGCTTCAAATATCAAACTCAAGGATAAATTCAACAATGAATAAATGATAGCTTAAAAAACATGCTTTTATTGTAGTTCGAACTAAACAATAAAAAATAAATTATAGTTTGAAAAAAAAAACTCAGAAACACGCTTTTATACTGAATTGAACTAAAAAGTTAAAAAATAATTCTTAATAAAGAATAAAATGATTTACGAGAAAATGAATGTCATTGGGGTAAAAGCGTGGGGTGTTCTATAAATGTATCAATTGTTATAATTTCTAACTTCTATTCCGAAAATCTGAATTAGTGTAAAAATGTAGTACAAAGCACCCCACGCTTTTACCCCAATGACATTCATTTTCTCGTAAATCATTTTATTCTTTAATTAAGAATTATTTTTTAACTTTTTAGTTCGATTCAGTATCAAAGCGTGTTTTTGAGTTTTGTTTTCAAACTATAATTTTTATCAAATAATTACAATTAATATAAATATGTATATACATATAACAGAATCACAGTATTAAGTGGCAATTGATTTTTATTAATCATCATTTAAGCATCGTATTGTCATCTAAAACAATCGTGTATATAAAATTTCAGTTCAACCGAATGCTTTAAAGTGTGAGAAAATTTTTTTTTTGTAAAGTTTTGACCCAAGTTGCTAAAAATGGAGCCAACGTGACGGTATCTGTAATTCTTTAAATAATTAGTTTCAGTCAATTAATTTTAAATAATTATAATTTGTATTTTATTTCCCTCGCTTATATAAGATTAATACTTTTAAATCGAATTCAAAAATAATTTTTACTGTTAATCAAGGAGAGGAATCGTTTAAAATAATTAAACCACAAACTTAAAAATTTTAAGTGGTTTTCTGCGAAACCACATGAATTGTGATGTAGAAATATAGTGTTCAAATTTTAACGAAAGATAAAATGTTTCAACTTTTGCTGTTTATTTTAATTTGATAATAAACAGAAAGTAAAGAAAAAGGGAAATATTTCCTAACAATCCGCTACTCCGTGTTCATTAATTTAAAATTTTGCTTTCCCATATAATCATTTAAATTCGATGACTTTTTTAAAAACAATAATGCAAATAATTTGTCCTTAAAATAGCAATATAAATACTTCGACCTGTTTCATCAACTTTGTGGTGGATTAGAACTCGGATACCGTTGGATTAGTAGTAAACACAGACATCGAAAGTTTTAAAATCTATTTTATATTCTTCTATATCTAATGTTTCAAAATATCAGTGAGTGAGTGAATATTAACGTCCCACTGTTCAGCTACACGAGGGCTTTTAGGGACGGTCCGCGTAATTTTGAACCATTTCAAAATATCAGAAACACTTATACGTGCGATGAAGTTTGCCAAACTAAACCTTACAAAAATATGAATAGTACACCCAATTCATTTTTCTTTTACCCGCGGGTCTTTTTGTTCACACGATTTTGAAATAACACGGTACACGAATTTAACGATTTTTTTTTACACAATTTTTTTGTTCCAGCAAGAATTTCAAAAATATTTAGGGACTCGTGCTCTTTGGATGGAGACGATTTGATCGAGTTTATGTCAGCTCTTATATAGGATAATAAAGAAGTCAATACTGATGAAGTCGAAGGTGAAGTTCAGTTATTAGTAGATGATTTAATTCGCGAGGGTTCGAAATTTGTTTCAAGCATGGAACAGCATTTTACTGAGTGAGTGAGTGAATATATTAACGTCGCACTGTTCAGCTACACGAGGGCTTTTGGTGACGGACCTCGTAATTTGAATCAAGCAACATTTTACTATTCATGATCCTGACATAGAACGTGCATAAAGAGCATTATCAAAAATTATATAATCAACATGAGAAATCAAGAAAGTAGCTGCTAATAAGACTTTGTAACAACAACAATAAAGTAGAATCGACAGGGGCTATTAATTTATGAACGGAATTCGTCATTTGAATCAAAACCAACACTTGTACTGGACATAACTGACACTTGTACTGGACATAACTGACACTTGTACTGGTGATAATATTTTTGATCCAGTTCGTAATAAACCTGTGCGCTTGATATCAAGTAGCGATGAATAGTTTTTTTTTGTTAGTTAGTAGTTTTATTCCTAATTTCAAGGCGGACCGTCACCAAAAGCCCTCGTGTTGCTAATCAGTGCGACGTTAATATTCTCTCACTCTCATTCACTCCTAATTTCAATTTGAATTTTTATATGTTGTACGTACTAATAGACTGAATTTTCACTGTACAATAATTAAAGTTCTTTCGTAGCAAAAATGAATTGCTTACGTTTCATAAATATGTAACATGGATTTTATTATTACTTTTTTGCATGATTTTTTGGAAAATATCTAGAGAATTTTCATCTTACAAAATTTCTTAAGATTCTAGAACAGATTCCCAAATTTACCATAAGTCGCTTACATTTTTTTAGACGAATTATTTTGCATGGTTTTCCGAAGAACATATGTACCGTGTAAAAAAAAAACTTCGGTAGATTTATAATGCAAGCTTCTATGTAGTTAAGTTTGAAGGATGCAGTAGGACGACTCAAGAGCTTCACCTAAATCAATTGCGCTATAAGTATTAAAAACTTCAGAACACCAACAATTCGCTTTACTAATTTTACTTTTTTCATGATATTCTCAAGTGAATTCTAAATCTCCATTTCATATCCGTTTAAATAGCAATGACTGCTTGCATATACCACGATTCCTTAAGGAGAGGTTCTCAAATACCGTCACAAAGAAGCCCTAAATGTCAGGGGAAAACACTAACTACAATTTTACAGTTCAAGCGAATTAAATTTGAGTAATGAATTAAGATAAATTAAAAATTTCAGCTCATGCTTTCAATAACAACATTATATTAGATCAGAGAAATTTTATGCTCTTCATACAAAATTAGTTAAAACTTAGAAACATTCTAATCCAAATAAAAGAAGTTTCAAGAAACTACATAGAAATTTGATGCACAATAGTTAACCCTCCTCCCGGAAAACAAAAAAGGATTGTAACTATTTCTCAAACAGAAAAAACTTAGTATTAAAAATCCAACAGTATCCAATTTCTTCGATTTAGGATAATAAGAGGGGGGGGGGGAAGGAGTGAAGGGTGAGACTCATTGCGAAATTTTTCTGGTAAAAACAAGTATTATATATCTATAAAAAACCTTTAATAAGATATTGCTGAAGTTTTCAAAAAAATAGATTCCATCTTTTTTTATTCTTTGGTTACTTATAATTTTTTTTATAAACTCGCAAATATTTTCTTGAAATTCTATTTTTAGTACTGGAAAAAAAATTTTCAATTTAAGATAACCATTTCCCAATTTTCATTCCCATACAATTAAATTCTAAACTTTCATTGTTTTTAGTTTCAATGTGTTTTAAACATAAAAAAAAGTTTTTAATAACAAAGTCTTTAAGAAAACCCCAAAATAGTTGCTTATTAGGCTGACAAATATTTTTCGAGCTTTTATCTATTAAACTAGCCGTTACCCGCCCGCTTCGCTGGAATTTCATGATGTTTTACAAATTTTTACTGCTTATATATATGTATAAATTATTGATATTTGAGTCCTAGCATTAAGAATTCGATTGAATTGAAAAATATACTTATACCTTTAACTGTCACCTGTTGATAAAAAAAAAAGGGCAGAACTCATCTAATTTGTATTTTCTAAAAATCTCTAAAATTGAAGTATAGAATGATGTTTTCTCTTTCGTAACTCAAAAACCAAGTGGATTCCCGCAAAACCAATTTTACTCCGTAAATTGAACATGCAAGCCAAATTTCAAGTCCAAATCTAACAGCAGCCGCCCATCCGGTATAGTGGTCAGTGAAGCTGACTGCGGTGCCGTAGGGACTGGGCTCGAATCCCGGAGAAGGCATGGATGTTTGTGTTGTAGTCCTTTCTTCTGTCTGTGTTGTATGCCCCCGTGTTATACATTGCGTGGTGCACGGTTTTATAAATGTTAAAATAAAATAAAATAAAAAATCTAACAGCAAAAAAACGAAATTTTTACTATCAATACCTCCGTAATCCCGTTGAGAGCTGTTTTCTAAAATAACCGCTCTTAGCGGATTTCAATTCAATAAAAGAAAAATGGAAACCAAATTTCATTATTATAGTCCTTGTAGCTCGAAAAAAAGTAATTTTTTTTGTCAATACGTCCCAGTAACCCCCCTGTAACCCCTCAGAACTTGATTTGCTTAAAATTTATTCTTAGTGGATCCCTATTCAACAAAAGAAACATGCTTAACAAATTTCAAGTATATGGGTCTAACAATTCAAAACAGGAATTTTTTTCTGTAACTCCTCTTGACCCCTCGCAAACATCTTTGGGGTCGATTTTCATTTTACTCTTTGTTAGAGGAACTCTATTTCATGAAAGGAACATGCCTACCAATTTTAAAGCAGGATGATCAAGTAGTTTAAAAACGGAAATATTTATCGATTACGCCTCTTAATCTCCCGAAATTAAACTTGGTAGTTGATATTCGCGAAACCCATTTTGTAGCGGTTCTCTACTTTACGAAAGGAATCTGCTTATCAAATTTCAAGACTGTACGTCTAACAGTTTAAAAATGGGGATAATTGTCTATAACGCCACTTGAGCCCCCGCAACGCCACTTCTGGGTCTGTTTTCACAAAACCCATTTTGTAGGGGAATTGTACTCTATGAAAGGAATCTGCTTAGCAAAATTTGAAGACTGTGTGTCCAATTAATTAAAAATGCAAAAAAATTATCAAAAACGCCCCTTGAACCGCCACAACGCCACCTAGGGGTCAATTTTCACAAAACACATTTTGTAGTGTATTTCTATCCTATGAGAGGAATCTGCTAACCAAATTTCAAGACTGTGAGTCTAATAGTTTAAAAATAGAAATAATTATTTATATCTGCCCTTAACCCCCCGCAACACCCCTTGGGGGTCAATTTTCTCCAAACCCGTTTTGTAGCGGATATTTACTCCATGAAAGAAACATTCCTACCAATTTTCAAGCAGGTAGGTCAAGTAGTTTAAAAAACGAAAATATTTATCTCTTACGCCACTTAATCCCCTGCAACGCCACTTAGAGGTCTGTTTTCACAAAACCTTCTTATAGCTTATCTCTACTCTATGAAAGAAATCTATTTATCAAATATAAAGACTGTGCGTCTAATAGTTTAAAAATGGAAATAATTATCTATAACGCCCCTTAAGTCCCGCAACGCCACTTGGGGGCAATTTTCATGAAACCCATTTTGAAGCGTATCTCTAACCTATGGATAGGAATCTGCTTACTAAGTTTCATGACTGTTCGTATAGTAACTTAAAAATCGGAATTTATAACGCCCCTTAAACCCCCGCAACACTCCTTGGGGTCAATTTTCCCAAAACCTATTTTGTAGCGGATATTTACTCCAGGAAAGAAACTTACCTACCAATTATCAAGCAGGTAGGTGAAGTAGTTTAAAAACAGATATATTTATCTATTACGCCCCTTAATCCTCTGCAACGCCACTTAGAAGTCTGTTTTCACAAAACCCGTTTTGTAACTGATCATTATTCTACGAAAGGAATCTATTTATCAAATTTAAAGACAGTGCGTCAAATAGTTTAAAAATGGAAATAATTATCGATAACGCTCCCTAAGCCCCTGCAACGCCACTTGGGGGTTGATTTTCACCAAACTCATTTTCTAGCGGATCTCTACTCTCTGAAAGGAATCTGCTTACCCAATTTCAAGATTGTACATCAAGTAGTTTAAACATAGAAACAATTATTTATAACGCCCCTTAACCCCCCGTAACGCCCTTTACGTTTCGAATTTCGGAAAATCCGTTCTTAGCTGATGCCTACTCTATGAAAGGAACATGTCTACCAAATTTCAAGTCTGTAGGTTGAATAGTTCCAGAGATATCGTGATTAGTCAGTCAGTCAGTCAGTGAGTGAGTCGCTTTTCTCCTTTATATATATAGATGTATATATATATATGTATATATATATATGTATGTATATATATGTATATATATATGTATGTATATACATATATATACATACATATATATATGTATGTATATATATATGTATATATATATGTATGCATATATATATATGTATGTATATATATGTATATATATGTATGTATAAATATGTATATATATATGTATGTATATATATGTATATATATGTATATATATGTATATATATATGTATGTATGTGTATGTGTATATATATATGTATATATATATATATGTATATATGTGTATGTATACATGTGTATATATATGTACATATGTGTGTATATATGTATATGTGTATATATATGTACATATGTGTGTATATATGTATATGTGTATACATATGTATATGTATATGTATGTATATTAAAATAATAAAACAGAGTTAATGATGTGTAGGATAAATTTCCTGCTAGGTTTTTAGAATAATTAAATATCTAGAATAAAAATATTGACAAGACTCCTTTCCTTTAAAAAAATTATTAAATATTAATTATTGGAATCCAGTTTTTTTAGTCCGGAACCTGTACCATTTTCAAATTTTACACCTATTCCTCGTACCCAAGTACTTTTACACTTAACATTATACAATTATTTATCTATACCAGAGGTTCATAAACTGGGGTCCGCAGAACTCGAGGGTCCCCAGAGTGCCTTCCAAGGGAATCCACGAAGGTGTCTAATTTAGTGTTAAGATTTCTCATTTAATGGAAAAATATACCCCAGATTTCAAAAATATTACCCCTGATATAACAGCACTTATAAAAAAATGCAGCTCCATCCTTCTCATTAAGACTTTTAAATAATGCAGTTAACATAACATAATACAGAATAATTGAGAAACCTTAAAATCGCTCAGCCACATGCGTTGGGAGTCAGGGAGTAGAGTTCAAAATCTAGGGAGTCTACGATGTCAGGCTGATGAATAAAGGGGGGGGGGGGCACGGCGATCGAAAGTTCAAGAGTAATGGTAGCGAAGTGGGATGTTTTATTTTTTGGTGCTAGTTTGATATCAAGGGCACGCGCCAAGTTGTTGTTTATATTCGCCAAGATTGGTGATAAAATTGCAATATGGATTCCTTGATATTTTTATCGTCTGGCGATGTGGTTGCTATAGAGATAACGTATTTAGAAATAATAAACTTTTTAATTTTTTATCATTACTAATTTCCATTTTCATTACAGAATTATTTTATTTATATATTATAAGGTATAAAATACAATTATTATTATTATATGAAATAATCATTATATTCGTTATTTATAAAAAATATATATATTTTTATAAGTATTACATAATGTTTCTTATTTATTTATAATTATGTTATATGAGTATTCTTATGTATAATTTTTACAATAAAATGATTATTCTTTTCTATAATTACTATTAAATTATATGATTATTATACATAATAAGTATTATTTAATCATACTACATGAATATTAGATATAATTATTATTAAAGTATATTATAAGATTATGTCATATAATGCCTAATATATTATTAGTAGTACATATAACTTTTTATATATATATATTATATTTATTTTCCTTATTTATTGATTGTTTTTGGTTATTCTCAATCTCTTCCTATTTTCTTCATTTCAAATATATTTCAATGTATTTCAAAACAATTCTTTAAAATCATATCCCTGACGATTTTTTTACCACTTTCTGCCATCTTGAATATCATACCAGCGACAACAAACGTTGCTTGACGCCTTGCCATGTGTCAAATATCCCGACTGGAATATGGAACTAGTTTGATTCCCGTGCCTGTGGAATCAAACTAGTTCCATATTCCAATTATTATACATTTTGACACAAAACAATAAATATCTAGATGAAACTTAACACAGAAAACACACAGTGCAAAAAAAATACATGCGCATACTGCATAATGAAGACAAGAGACGGGCTGAATTTTCCAGAAAGTCTCGGTATTTTATATGAAGCGGCCACCGGAAGTCTTGTAATCCGCGTGATTTCCGTGGATGGGATTGTTATTGGAGGAAAGATATCGTACGATAGATTCTGATGCAATCTTACTTTAAAAACATAAAGCTGTTAATTTTGAATAGATGCAGTCACGGTTATTCCCGTCAGGCGGACAGGTAATAATTAATTATTTACGTGAGAGTCCTGAAGCGCAGGATCATTACAAATTAAAATGTTGTTTAGGTGAAATTAAATGTTATTATCTCTCTCTCTCTCACACACACACACATTGATTAAATCCCTTGAAACAAAAATACTGATCATGGCTTCGATTAAACAAGGTAAATGACTTAGTAACAGAAATGTAAATAATTTTCAGATACAACATGGAAAATGAAACGAAGAAAATGAAAAATTAAAAAAAAAGGTACGGTAGTGTTTTTAAAGGCACACAGTAATTTAAAAACCTGCAGAAACATTTTATTACTAACATAACAAAGACAAAATCTAAGCATCCAAATGAAAACCAGTATACGTGTACTCATTTTATTCCCAATGGGGCTGAATTAAAATATTATCACTTGTATATGAAACAAACTGTATCAGAATCCGGAACGTCATTTATACTCAGAATTCTCATAAAGTCAAAAAGCATCTCAGTATGACAATATTTAAACAAAAAGAAAATTGATGATTAAAATTATTATGTATTCTCAGAATGTACTAACCTGTTGCCTATATTCATGAGGGAATCGATTTATTTAGGCCATCATCTGAAGTTATTACACCAGTTTCTCACGAGCATCGCGAATCACAATCATTAAAAGCGTGCCTCTTCGAAGCAACCCTTCAGTCCGAGGGGAGAAATCGAACGTGCAGCTTCCCTACGCTGGACGTTCTTCCACTCAAGCCATATCCAAGTCAGTCGCAAGCCGCTCCAGTTCACCGAAACAAACCGCCGACTGACCCAGATTTCACCACACAACCTCACACACTCATTCATCTTATTAAACACTCTCCTCAGTATTTTAATTTAAATCTTCTTTCAAGACTCTTACTTAAACTGTTATTTTTATAACTGTTTAAAATTTTATTTATATCTGCACTAAATTGTAAAATAAAAGTAAGTTCTAAGTGAAAAACTCCGGAAGAGAGAGGGAGAGAATGTGTGAATAGAAATGCCTATTTTTAAGATTTTTTAAGGAAAGTTGGCCCATGTTGGAGTGAATAAGGTAAATCTCTACGAAAATTTTTATTTGATCAAATCGACAAGAACTTAGCAAGTCTTACGAGGTAGCTCTCTAGGTATTTATAAGAATCGCAGAAGATGCAGGGACGTCTTAAGACGTTGAGGCCCTGGGCCCTACGTAAGAGTAGGTCCTGGGCGCCTACACAATGTAGGCCTCTCTCCTATGACCCTTAAAAGTAGATAGTAGATAGCATATATATATATATATATACGTTGTCAAATACTCGTACAAACATTAACCCGAAACAAACAAATGTACATGACTTACACAGTGGCGTAACATACACCCCCGCAACCCTGCATTTCAGGGGGGCCAGGATTCTAGAGGGCCCAAAACCTGACTTTGTAGGGGGCCCTTTATGCTCTCCGTTACGTCACTGGACTGTTAAAAATCGGCTCGACTGACTGTCGCTCTTTGACTTAAGTACTTTTAGTGTATGATGGTAGACCTAGGACTATACAGAGACGACGGCCTTCACATAATGATATAGTCTTGCCACTGTTGCCAGCTGACATATAGTCCGAAATTCTCAGTTTTTCGGAGAATACAACCTGAAATAGCACATTTGCCTGTTAAAATTATTCGAATTAAGGCTCTGTCGAAAAGGAGACGAGGCTCCCATTGAGGTGGAGACCTGTGTGTGAGGCATCTTTCACTTGTAGCTTTCTTCCAACCCCGGGAGTGGGGTCACAACGGACATTCCTTTCACCCGTTCGATGTCCGGTTTCAGCTATCCAAAAGGGGACAGGGGTAATTAAAGCTTTTGATAGATAGAAAGCCACAAAAGATGTTTTTATTTTGGTCCCGAGTGTATTTACTATAAGTTAAAATAAACGCTTATGATCCCCACCATCAGTGTAGACTCTTTTTCGAAGAAATTAGCCGGCTGAAATGGGCGATTCTTTCTCTTACATTTTACTCGCTTCAAATAATGACAGGTAATTATGTTCTTAATTTCGAATTATTTTGTATTTTTTAAGACAATATAATACATATCATTGTGTGTGTATTCTGCTCCCTTTTCTTTTCGCAAAAATTATTCAAGTCTTATAGGTGTGTATCTATGTGAAGAATTCATCTTTTTTAATTATAATTTTTTGCTTTGGAGAGAGGGGCGGCATTTTCCGTTTTTGTCCGGGTGGCAAAACTACTAGAGCCAGCCCTGCCTGAGGTGGCCCCGGGCCCAGTTGGCCCATGCCTTAAGACGTCCCTGAGAAGATGCACTATCTTAAATGCTTACCAGCGTTCCATTTTCAAATGATACTACCCAAAATATCCCACTGAAACATTCGGAGCCAATAACGAGTAAATAAATTCTATGCATGTCAGCTGAGGCTAGTGGTGGAGCTAAATAATTTAGTATTTTTATATGAATTATGAGTAAAGTAAAATTTAGGCTTTCTCAATAATCACACAACAGAACAAGGCCCAAGAAAGCCAAGTGTTCCAAATATACCCTAGCTATGAAGCTAAAGGTGAACCTTTTTTTGAAGAGCCAGCGCCTGCAGGTGCTTATTCTCCGTTGGGCAATCTGAGAAGAGGGGGAAAAGGGCGAGAGTGAGAGTTTCAAAATGCAGGCAGAACCGCCTCAAAAGACAGGGAGGAAAATGTCGATGTTCGACTTTGAAACCGGTGTATCTCTGTCTACCCCTAATATGTTCAATGACGCGGTGTGGAAGTTCAGATAGTGAAATATTAGATTGTGTTTTTTTAAAAATTAAACGCGTTTTATTCAACTTCGTTTGAAGACCAGTTCAAACATTATTCCTTAGGATTATAACCCCTTTACTTTGCTCAGATAAGTCTGATATCGTGTACTAAATTCATCTGAACATTTAATATAGCCTTTAATAATGTGTATTTCAAAAGTTTAATACTGTAAAGACCCATTTTGGAAGAATAAACTCTTTTTTTAGAAGTAAAAAA